>CAJNDT010004544.1:0-13819 GCA_905221615.1 Symbiodinium sp. CCMP2592
GGGGGGGGGTGAGGGGGGGGGGGGGGGGGGGGGGGGGGGGGGGGGGGGGGGGGGGGGGGGGGGGGGGGGGGGGGGGGGGGGGGGGCGGGGGGGGGGGGGGGGGGGGGGGGGGGGGGGGGGGGGGGTGAGGGGTGGGGGAGGAGGGAGGGTGTCGGGAAGGTCCTAACGCTCCTGAAAAGCAATTTTTCTGGTTGGGGAAAGTGACCTAAAATGCCCCTCAGAGACTCCTACGGGCCCCTCAGAAGCCCCTGGGAAGCCCCTGGGAGGTCCCTGGAAAGCCCCTGGAAGCCCCTGGAAGCCCCTAAGAGAATTTCGGGCCTTCCTGCGCCCGCCTGCGCCCCCCCACGCCCCCCGCGCGGCGCCCCCGTGCCCCGCGCCCCGCCCCCCGTGCTCCGCGCCCCGCGCCGCGCCCCGCGCCCCGCGCCCAGCGCCCCGCGCCCGTGCGCGCCCGCGCCCGCCCGCGCCCGCGTTCTTGCCCGCACACGCGCCCGCCCGCACCGCCCCCCGCCCACGCCCCCCGCTCCAGCGCAGGCTCCGCGCCCACCCGCGCCCCGCACGCGCTCGCCCGCCGCGCCCCCCCGCACCCGCGCCCGGAAGGATTTCGGGCAGAATTTCGGGCTTTCGGGGAGAAGATTTCTGGCTTTCGTAGAAGAATTTCGTGCTTTCTGCTTCCATTCTAGTGTTAAACCAACAACCTACGCTGTCGCATCTTGGCGCTTGCGCCTTCTAAAATTTAGGGTTTGGGTGCTAGGGTTTAGGGTTTAGGGCCCTAGGGTTTAGGGTTTAGGGCCCTAGGGTTGAGGGTTTGGGCCTTGGGTTTAGGGTTTCGGGGCCGAGGGTTTAGGATTTAGGGTGCTAGGGTTTAGGGTTTAGGGCACTAGGGTTGAAGGTTTGGGGCCTTGGGTTTAAGGTTTCGGGGCCTTGGGTTTAGGGTTTCGGGGCCGAGGGTTTAGGATTTAGGGTGCTAGGGTTTAGGGTTTGGGGGCCCTTGGGTTTAAGGTTTCGGGGCCTTGGGTTTAGGGGCCGAGGGTTTAGGGTTTAGGGCCCTAGGGTTGAGGGTTTGGGGCCTTGGGTTTAGGGTTTCGGGGCCGAGGGTTTAAGGTTTGGGTGCTAGGGCCCTAGGATTGAGGGTTTGGGGCCTTGGGTTTAGGGTTTCGGGGCCGAGGTTTAGGGTTTGGGTGCTAGGGTTTGGGGGTTTAGGGCCCTAGGGTTTAGGCTTTAAGGCCCTAGGGTTGAGGGTTTCGGGGCCTTGGGTTTAGGGTTTCGGGGCCTTGTTTAGGGTTTCGGGGCCGAGGGTTTAGGGTTTGGGTGCTGGGGTTTGGGTTGAGGGCCCTAGGGTTGAGGGTTTAAGCAAAGGGTGTCCCAATGGCTTTCGGCCATGGGTTTCGGCCATGGGTTTCGGCCATGGGTTTCGGCCATGGGTTTCGGCCATTGGCTTTCGGCCATGGGTTTCGGCCATGGGTTGGGTTTCGGCCATGGGTTTCGGCCATGGCTTTCGGCCATGGCTGGTTTAAGGCCCTGGGTTGAGGGTTTGGGGCCTTGGGTTTAGGGTTTCGGGCCTTGGGTTTAAGGTTTAGGGTGCTAGGGTTGAAGGTTTCCTGCCCTGCCCCCCCCACCCCCAAAAACCCTTCTTTGTCAGTGGAATGGGTGGTCGGCCCCCTGCGCCCCCCCCCGCCCCACCTCCCGCCCACCCGCACCCGCCCCCACCGCGGTGTGCACCACACCCACCGCATACCCTGCTCACGCCCATCCCGCCCACACCCAAAAGCTCTTCGCCTCAAGTAGAATGCCGCCCCCCCTCCCCCCTCCGGCCCTCGCCGACCCCGCCCCCAAACCCGTTCCTCTGCCGTCCGTGGCTAAACGCAACACTCTTTTCAGGGTCCAGGGGGTGTCCCCATGGCGCCCGCCCAGCTCAAACCAGCCCGGCCCAGCCCAGGCTGCCTGGCTCCCTGCTGCCTGCCCTTTGCTGCCAAAAGGTTTGAAAGAAAAGAAAACTCTTCGGGGGTTCTAGGGGGTGTCCCCCTGGCGCGGTCCAGCAACAAGCGAGTGCTGGCGGGGTCCAGGGCGAGGAGTCCTGGCGGGGGGTCTGGGGGGCAGCGCCCCCCAGGATCACGGTGGTGAATATTTACGATTCGTAAAGAATTTCATGAAAATTCCGTAAGCCACTCCAAGGAGCATGGGTTTGGGCCATGGGTTTATGGTTTCACCCACCCCGGCCACCCACCCATCGCGATGGCTACGTTTACGTTTCGAAATTAAGTTTCTGGGTTTAGACAACACCCCCCTATGAAAGAAGTGCACCCTCAAGTTGGCCGGGGCGACTGCTACGCTGTCGAACCCTAAACCCTAAACCCTAAACCCTAAACCCTAAACCCTAAACCCTCAAGAAAGTGATAAATAGAAATTGCTTGTCCTTGTTTGTAACCACCGCTGAGGCCCAGCATTTCGGATAAAACTGGCGTTAGCTTCTTGATAATCCACTTTCGCACAACCACAACCTCAACCATTAACTCAGCCCAGCCAACTCAAAACAGCCACCCGATCAAAAACGAAACAAGCTTCTTGATAAACCAATTTCTCCATAACCTCCAACCCAAGCCCACCTTCCAATCCCCCAAATCCAGGTCCCAAACCCCAAATCCTGAATCCAGAACCAGCCCCAAATCCAGGCACCAGGCCCTCCAAGCCCAGCACCCCCAAATCCAAGCCAAAATCCAGCCCAAATCCAGCCCAATCCCAAATCCAGGCACCAGGCCCCAGGCTCCAGACCCCAAATCCAGGCCCAATCCCAAATCCAGGCAATCCAGGCCCCAGACCCCAAATCCAGGCCCAGTCCCCAAACCCAGACCCCAAATCCAGGCCCAGTCCCACATCCAGGCCCCAGACCCCAAATCCATGCCAGGCCCCATCTCCAGGCTTCAGACCCCAAATCCAGGGTGCAGGCCCCAGGCTCCAGACCCCAAATCCAGGCCGGTCCCAAATCCAGGCCCCAGACCCCAAATCCGGGCTCCTGAGGCCCAGCCCGAATCCAGGCCCAGTCCCAAATCCAGGCCCCAGGCCCCAAATCCAGACCCCATCCAGGCCCCAGACTCACAAATCCAGGCCCAGTTTCAAAGCCAGGCCCAGTCCCAAATCCAGGCACCAGGCCCCAAATCCAGGCCCCAGGCCCCAAATCCAGGCTCAAATCCAGGTCCAGTCCCAAATCCCAGGTCCCAGGCTCCAAATCCAGGCTCCAGACCCAAATCCAGGTCCCAGGCTCCAGACCCCAAATCCAGGCCCCAGGCCCCAAATCCAGGTCCAGTCCCAAATCCAGGCCCCAGGCCACCCCCTCAGCAAACTTGAAAACATGGTTCGCAAAAAAAAACTTTCGTTCAAAACGTTTCGTTCAAAACGTTTCGTTCAAAACGTTTCGTTCAAAACTTTCGGTCAAAAAGTTTTTGGGACCCAAACCCTTAACAATTTCTATAAACCCTAAACCCTAAACCTCTCTACCTATAGTAATTTAAACCCTAATGACTTCGTGGCTCTTGATCAAAACTCGTGGCTCTTGATCAAAACTCGTGGCTCTTTATCAAAACTCGTGGCTCTTGATCAAAACTCGTGGCTCTTGATCAAAACTCGTGGCTCTTGATCAAAACTCGTGGCTCTTGACGTTTCTCCAGTGTTTAGCGGCCTCGGGTTTAGGGCTCTAGGGTTTAGGGCCTAGGGTTTAGGGCCCCAGTGTTTAGGGGCCTCGGGTTTAGAGCCAGGGCCCCCAGTGTTTAGCGGCCTACGGTTTAAGGCCCCAGTGTTTAGGGGCCTCGGGTTTAGGGCCAGGGCCCCTAGTGTTTAGCGGCCTAGGGTTTTGGGCTCCAGTGTTTAAGGGCCTCGGGTTTAGGGCCAGGGCCTCCAGTGTTTAGCGGCCTTACGGTTTAGGGCTCCAGTGTTTAGGGGCCTCGGGTTTAGGGCTGCCCTCCCTCCCCTCCCCTCCCCTCCCCCTCCCCTCCCCCACCTTACCATCCACTCCTCCCCCCACCCAGCCCATCCCTCCCCGCCCCCCCCTCCCCTCCCCTCCCCATACCCTCCCCCTCTCCTCAACTCCCTTCCCCTCCCCTCCCTCCTACCCTCCCCACACTGCCCCCCCATCCCCTTCCATTTCCATCCATAACAGCCCATTTCCCATCCCTTACCAACCCTCCCCTCCCCTCCTCCCCTGCCTCCCCTCCCCTGCCTCCCTCCCCTCCCCCCTCTCACTTCTCCCCTACCCTTCCTCCCCTTTCCCCCTGGATTTCCAGTGTTTAGCAGCCTCGGGTTTAAGGCTCCAGTGTTTAGGGGCCTGGGGTTTAGGGCCAGGGCCCCCAGTGTTTAGCGGCCTACGGTTTCCATCTGACAAGGCAAAAAGAAGGATGCTAGTTGACCATGATGGTTTCCATTTTGCAAGGCAAAAACAAGGATGCTAGTTGACCACGCTGGTTTCCATTTTGCAAGGCAAAAAGAAGGATGCTAGTTGGACACTCTGGTTTCCTCCTGCAAAAACAAGGATGCTAGTTGACTACGCTGGTTTCCATCTGACAAGGCAAAAACAAGGATGCTAGTTGACCACGCTGGTTTCCATTTTGCAAGGCAAAAACAAGGATGCTAGTTGACCACGCTGGTTTCCATTTTGCAAGGCAAAAAGAAGGATGCTAGTTGACCACGCTGGTTTCCGTGTGCCAAGGCAAAAAAGGATGCTAGTTGACCATGCTGGTTTCCATCTGACAAGGCTAAAACAAGGATGCTAGTTGACCTGTTTCCATCTGACAAGGCAAAAAGAAGGATGCTAGTTGACCACGCTGGTTTCCATCTGACAAGGCAAAACCAAGGATGCTAGTTGCACACGAAGGTGTGCTTGTTAGTGTGCCACGGCCAAGGTTTTGAGTCGTTCTTGATCAGTTGCTCAATTCGCTGCCTTGAACGGTCATCGCAAAGAAGCTTGATAGCTGCAGTTGCTACTGTAAAGCGATGGCGTGACCGCAGCCTCAGCTGCTGTGGGTAGTGCTTTCTTCTTACACTGTCAACATTTTAACGGTAACTTACGGTCTACTTGCGAATCGACGACGGTTGCAAATATGATAGATTCTTTGAGTCGTGAGTCGTATGTAAGTTAGTATTTAATAATTCAAGCCAAAAGAAATAAAACTATAATTATAATGTGAGGGGATTCTCTGGGCGGGTGGGGTTTATTCTTGAAGATAGCTTGACTAGAAATAGCTTGACCTTAAATCTTCAAAGTCAGAGCTGCTGAACCCTAAACCCTAAACCCTAAACCCTAAACCCCTAAACCCTAAACCCTAAACCCTAAACCCTAAACCCTAAACCCTAAACCCTAAACCCTAAACCCTAAACCCTAAACTGAAGGCCGACCCCACACCGCAGCGAATGGGGTCGGCCGCAGCAGGCGGACCGGAAGGCGCCTGCCGGACCGTAGGCGATGGCCGAAAGGCAAGCCGTAGGTCCTGGACCTCAGCCACGCGGCTCCAGTGAATAGGCCGCTACTGTCAGCCTATATAATAATAACCCTAAACCTTGGTGCAAACCGGCCGGGCACACCTGGATTCCTCCTTTCTGGGCCCCGGTAAACCTTGGTGCAAATGGTCGGGGACGCCTGGATTCCTCCTTGCTGCCTTTGAAGAGCCTTAAATTAAACACCCGGAACCGAGGATTAAGGACTTGACAAGAAATTAAGGACTCGAGCTCGAATTAAGTACAGGAGCTTGAATTTCAGGATTTGGACCTAAAATTAAGGACCCGAAGCTCCAAATTAAGAACCTGGAGCTTACAATGCAAGGGTTTTTGAAAACACTGGTCCTTCTTCAGCCTCAAAACTGCAAGGCTTTTTGTGCCTTTGGGGTTCCGCGCACCCTCCGCCACCGGATGCATTACGAAGGCCTGTGAGCCATTTCGCCTGCAGGCAAACAAAAAAAGATGTTCTTCAGCTGACAACCAGCCACAAAACAGCCTCCTGGGGCAAGCTTTGCGAGCCATTTCGCCTGGAGGCCAACAAAAAAAGATGTTTTTCAGCTGACAATTAGCCAGAAACAGCCTCCTGGGGCAAGCTTTGCGAGCCATTTCGCCTGGAGGCCAACAAAAAAAGATTTTCTTCAGCTGACAACCAGCCACAAAACGGCCTTCTGGTGCAAGCTTTGTGAGCCATGTCGCCTGCAGGTCAACAAAAAAGGATTTTCTTCAGCTGACAACCAGCCACAAACAGCCTCCTGGGGCAAGCTTTGTGAGCCATTTCGCCTGGAGGCCACTAAAAAAAGATTTTCTTCAGCTGACAACCAGCCACAAACAGCCTCCTGGGGCAAGCACAGAGCCACCAAGATCCGGAAGTACGATTTGTTACGGATAAGAGTGGGCCACACAGAGCCACCACGACCCGCAAGTACGATTTGTTACGGATAAGAGTGGGCCACACAGAGCCACCAAGACCCGGAAGTACGATTTGTTACGGATAAGAGTGGGCCACACAGAGCCACCAAGGCCCGGCAGTACGATTTGTTACGGATAGGAGTGGGCCACACAGAGCCACCAAGACCCGGGAGTACGATTTGTTACGGAAAAGCGTGGGCCACACAGAGCCACCAAGACCCGGAAGTACGATTTGTTACGGATAACAGTGGGCCACACAGAGCCACCAAGACCCGGAAGTACGATTTTTGTTAAGGGACAAGAGTGGGACAGGAAAGAGCCACAAAGACCGGCAGCCAGTACGATTGTTACGAGCCAAGAGTGGGCCAGAAAGAGCCACCAAGACCCAGGCAGTACGATTTGTTACGGCAAGAAGTGGCCAGAAAGAGCCACCAAGACCCGGGAAGTCGATTTGTTACAGCCAAAAGTGGGCCAGAAGAGCCAACCAAGGACCGGCAGACGAGTGTTCCGGCAAGATGGGCAGAATGAGCCACCAAGATTTTCCGGCAGTACCGATTTTTTTGAGCGGCAAGAGTTGGCAAGAAGTAGACACCAAGAACCGGCAGTAAGATTTGTTACGGCCAAAGCGAGTGGGCCAGAAACGGCTACCAAGACCCGGCAGTACGATTTGTTATGGCCAAGAGTGGGCCAGAAAGAGCCACCAAGACCCGGCAGTACGATTTGTTACGGACAAGAGTGGGACAGAAAGAGCCACCAAGAACCGGCAGTACGATTTGTTGCGGCCAAGAGTGGGCCAGAATGAGCCACCAAGATCCGGCAGTACGATTTGATGCGGCCAAGAGTGGGCCAGAAAGAGCCACCAAGACCCGGCAGTACGATTTGTTACGGCCAAGAGTAGGCCAGAAAGAGCCACCAAGACCCGGCAGTACGATTTGTTACGGCCAAGAGTGGGCCAGAAAGAGCCACCAAGAACCGGGCAGTTACGAATTTGTTAAGGACAAGAGTGGGCCAGAAAGAAGAAAGCGCCACCAAGACACGGCAGTATAAGATTACGATTTGTACGGCAAGAGTGGGCGCCAGCAAGAGCCACAAGAACCAGAAATTGTATTTGCCACAACGTTGGGAAGCACCAAGATGCCAGCAAATAGTGCAGAACAAAAACACACCATTTTGTTAACCCTTGTTGTTGTGCTCAACATCCTTGAAACAAGAAGTCAAGAACCAGTGCAGAAAAAAGCCCCATTGTGTTAGTCCGAGTTGTCGTGCTCAACATCCTTAAAACAAGAAGCCAAGAACCAGTGCAGAAAAAAACCCCATTTTGTTAGTCCTAGTTGTCGTGCTCAACATCCTTAAAACAAGAAGCCAAGAACCAGTGCAGAAAAAAAGCCCCATTTTGTTAGTCCTAGTTGTCGTGCTCAACATCCTTGAAACAAGAAGCCAACAACCGGCCCCTTCCCCCACCGGACCTCTCACGATTGACACCTGCTGTCAATCTGGCAAGTGAGTGTGACAGCCATCCGCCGGGAGGGTCCAGAGCTACTGACAATCCAAAGGGGCAAACGGCCAGCAAGGGAGTGTGACAGCCATCCGCCCCCTTTCCACCAAGCTCCACCCAGATTGCCACCAGCTGACAATCTGAAGCCCTGAAGATTGCCACCTGCTGACAATCCAAAGGGGCAACCGGCCAGCAAGGGAGTGTGACAGCCATCCGCCCCCTTTCCACCAACCCCCACCACGATTGCCACCTATTGGCAATCTATACCCCCTTAAGATTGCCACCTGTTGGCAATCTGTACCCCCCTAAGATTGCCACCTGCTGACAATCTAGATCCCCTGTGATTGCCAATCTGTACCCCCTTCAGATTGCCACCTGTTGGCAATCTGTACCCCCCTAAGATTGCCACCTGCTGACAATCTAGATCCCCTGTGATTGCCACCTGTTGGCAATCTGTACCCCCCTACGATTGCCGCCTTCTGACAATCTAGACCCCCTAAGATTGCCACCTGTCGGCAATCCATTAGGCCTGGCAAGTGGCAGCTAAGCACCAAAAACTCAAGTGTGATTGCCACCTGTTGGCAATCTAGCCCCCCTCCCAACCAGGATGGCCACCTGCTGACAATCCAGACCCCTAGAATTGCCACCTGCCGGCAATTTATGAGGCCTGGCAAGTGGCAGCCAAGCACCGAAAACGCCGAACGTTGTGCTCAACATCCTTGAAACAAGAAGTCAAGAACAAGTGCAGAAAAAAAGCTCCATTGTGTTAGTCCTAGTTGTCGTGCTCAACATTCTTAAAACAAGAAGCCAAGAACCAGTGCAGAAAAAAAGCCCCATTTTGTTAGTCCTCGTTGTCGTGCTCAACATCCTTAAAACAAAAAGCCAAGAACCAGTGCAGAAAAAAAAAAAACCCATTTTGTTAGTCCTGGTTGTCGTGCTCAACATCCTTGAAACAAGAAGCCAACAACCGGCCCCTTCCCCCACCGGACCTCTCACGATTGACACCTGCTGTCAATCTGGCAAGGGAGTGTGACAGCCATCCGCCGGGAGGGTCCCGAGCTACTGACAATCCAAAGGGGCAAACGGCCAGCAAGGGAGTGTGACAGCCATCCGCCCCCTTTCCACCAAGCTCCACCCAGATTGCCACCAGCTGACAATCTGAAGCCCTGAAGATTGCCACCTGCTGACACTCCAAAGGGGCAACCGGCCAGCAAGGGAGTGTGACAGCCATCCGCCCCCTTTCCACCACCCCCCACCAGGATTGCCACCTCTTGGCAATCTGTACCCCCTTAAGATTGCCACCTGTTGGCAATCTGTACCCCCTAAGATTGCCACCTGCTGACAATCTAGATCCCCTGTGATTGCCACCTGTTGGCAATCTGTACCCCCTTAAGATTGCCACCTGTTTGCAATCTGTACCCCCTAAGATTGCCACCTGCTGACAATCTAGATCCCCTGTGATTGCCACCTATTGGCAATCTGTACCCCCTTAAGATTGCCACCTGTTGGCAATCTGTACCCCCCTAAGATTGCCACCTGCTGACAATCTAGATCCCCTGTGATTGCCACTTGTTGGCAATCTGTACCCCCCTACGATTGCCGCCTTCTGACAATCTAGACCCCCTAAGATTGCCACCCCTTTGGGGCCTGGAGATTGTCACTCGGGGCCTGGCGATTGTCACTTTGGGGCCTGGAGATTGTCACCTGGGGCCTGGCGATTGTCACTTTGGGGGCTGGAGATTGTCACTCGGGGCCTGGCGATTGTCACTTTGGGGCCTGGAGATTGTCACCTGGGGCCTGGCGATTGTCACTTTGGGGCCTGGAGATTGTCACTTTGGGGCCTGGAGATTGTCACTTTGGCTTTGTGGGTGGCCTGGTTGCAAGTTTTTGCAGGTTTTGAGAGGTTTTTAAAGGCTCAGAGTGGTTTTAAAACGTTCTAAGTGGCTTCCGAAGTTATTTCAAAGGGCTTTAAGCAGTCTTGAAGCCGGGCAAAATTGACACCCACCGTCAATCTACGACCGCCCGGGGACCAGGATTTCCGCGACCCGCGCGCGTACACACAATGCGCTTTTGGACCCTCCGCTCGCCCCCTAAGGGGACATGCTAACTGTCTTTTGGAAGCTAGTAATGGCGTTGAACTACAGCGACTGCTGTACGCGCCAGTTCACTAGCGAAGCGGCCTCCAAATACCTAAAAATAGCCGAGGTGCCTTCCTTGAGCATTCCAAAAGTAGGCCGCGGGCATACTTTTGGGATGTGTGCCACGGACGCGCTTTGCGCGAGGATCGGTTTGTTTTCCTCAGTGCCAAGGGCCAAGGGGGCTTCCCATTGAGCCTGTCAACGGGAACGCGTGTACTCGCTCGCGGGTGCGCGTTACTACCGGGTATCCGATCTATCTCCAATCGGTGAACACATATGGGCGAAGGATGTTTCAATCCGACCAGAAACATCGGGGAAGCAGGGAGCGTGTGCTGCGGGACATTCTCTTATAAGGCACCTAAAATAAGGCCATCCCAGTACTAAGTACGCTGGGGGGTGCCTTCGCAGACCTTCACACTCTCATACTTCCCACGCATGCATTCACTGAACATGTCCAAGCCAAGGACTGATTTTTGGTGCAAGCGACTCGGCTGCAATTAAACACGTGCATGTCCACGGCCATCATCAACATATATGTTAACTCAACATGTGCTCGCCCATGCATTGCTCTGGTGGTCGCAACTCGGCTGCAATCAAACATGTCCACGTCTAGAGCGTGCTTGCGTCATGCTTGCGTCATGCTTGCATCAATTTCCCTGCCGAAGCCAAGGCGCGGGCAGATGAGGCGAGAGCCGCCTCCAGACTGCATCTAGAATCTAGACGCAAACCTCGAGTCCGCACAAGCCTTTCAGGGAGTTTTCAAGGGTTAGTCTGGCAGACTTGCCTCGCTTATTGGGGCTTTGGGAATGAAAACCTCTTGGAGAATTGTTTCGCTTATTGGGGCGTTAGGAAGGAAAACCTCTTGCAGAATTGTTTCGCTTATTGGGGCGCTAGTAAAGAAAATCTCTGGCAGAATTGCTTCGCTTATTGGAGCTTTTGGAATTAAAAACTCTTGCAGAATTGTTTCGCTTATTGGGGCGTTAGGAACCAAATTCTCTGGCAGAATTGTTTCGCTTATTGGGGCTTCAGGAATGAAAACGTCTTGCAGAATTGTTTCGCTTATTGGGGCGTTAGGAACCAAATTCTCTGGCAGAATTGTTTCGCTTATTGGGGCTTCAGGAATGAAAACCTCTTTCAGAATTGTTTCGCTTATTGGGGCGAGATCATTATTGGCGAAAGAGTCATGTGGTCAGGTGTCGCCGGCAGTACACAGCAAATCAACCTTGTCGACCATGACGTCAGAGCCAAGGTACAGCCTCGATCGCAACTCGACTACAACAAGCTACGCTGTGTTGTCTTGTGATTGCATTCATTCCCTGCACGTGCGAAATCTCGATGTATGCTAGGTGTTGTCATGGACCGCCCCCTACGTGCATGCACTGCTTGCAAAGCTTCCTTGCGCATCCTGGTTGCGAACCACCTGGCAATCCTTATCCTCGTGCAGCTTATGAAGGACATCTCTTGCAAAGCTCCTCCTCCGTGGCTGTAGCTATTTTCTATGTAGAGCCACAGCGTACTCCAGCCGAAGTACAGCTGGAAATGGTTTCGGTGTCCCACTCAGGAAGACAAACAGGTGCGCGAGTGAAAAAACATATTCGGCCCCATGCATCTTTCACGAGTGTTCTAAGATGTGCACACAGCTGACTTTCCAGCTGCTTTCATTGAAGTGCCGCGGCGATCAAAAGCAGCAGCTAGAGTTGTAGTACTTGCTACTTAGCTTTTCCCTCTTCTTCTGCAGCCATGGGCAAGTCGACCCCGCGCAAGTCTGCCGGCAAGCACGTCGCCAAGGATGGCAAGGGCAAGGCCAAGTATCCGCCCGGCGTTCCCTTCTACAAGCTACTCGCGAAGGCGTCCCTCCGCAGCTGTCCCGACGAGGATGGTCGCATGCTCTTGACGGAGAAGCAAGCTCCTTCGGACTATTTCACTGCTTCTAAGCTGGCAGAGCAGCTAACAGCGGAATCCTCCGAGTGCATTGCTCGGCTTGGCTTGGGGGTCAGCATGGCGTCTGCGTCGCTGGAATCTTGTTCAGAAGCTCTGGCGGCGCTACCGACGTCTTCGGCCGACAAGAAGTTTGCGCGGACCGGGATTCCCGCCGTCAAGAAGCTTCTGGAAGCTCTCCGTGACTCGCTCTCTGTGGTCAACATGACGAACAAGGAATGTGCAGATGCTTCGTCGGCATCGCCCCACATCGAGAAGGTGCTGAAGAAGTTGGGGAAGAAGGAGGCGCTGAAACAGCAAGTCAAGGACTTTGCGCGCCTGGCTGACACCGGCTCCCGCATGTACGCAGGTGCCATGGCCGGCCTGGAGCTCTGCGCCCTGGCGGCCAACCCGAAAGCCTGGGCCAAGAAGATCCCGGAGGAGCCGAAGCAGGACAAGGCCGTGCAGAAGTTCGTCCGCAAGAAGACTCTCGAGAGGTGCGCGCAAGCCGTGGCAGCGACCAATGCTGCTCGCTTGGAAGCCAAGGCTCCACGTAAGAAGCGGGCTTTCGGAGACAGCAGGAATGAAAGGGAAGCCGACTCCGGCTCCGAGTCCGATCAGAACTCCGGGGACAAAGCCTCTGACAGCGGCAGTGACAAGGATTCCCGCTCCTCGTCCACCTCCCATGGAAGCGACAAGAAAAGGAAGGCGAAGAAGCCCAAAGCTCCGAAGAAGAATCAGAAGCCCCCGGTGGCGGAGAGGTCACCTGCGGAGAAGCCGCCTGCAGTCGATCTCGGTGTGGACGACGAGGAGGACGAAGCGGAGGCGGATGCAGCCGCCGACCCGCATCTGTCTTGGGAAGAGTCGGAGGTGAGCAAGTTTGCCCACGAGTTGCAGACCATGGTCGCGAATCAAGACACGAAGAAGGAGCGTCTCCCCTTGTCCGCGTTGGTCTCTCTGTTGGATAACGTGCCCGAGGCCGTGTTGGCGGAGCATGGACTTGCCAAGGCTCTGCAAACGTTGAAGCAGATGACGCGCTTACCAAAGAAGGAAAAGTTGAGCAAGATCTTCGAGAGCATGCAGGGCATGGTTGACAAGGCAAAGAGTGTGCACGAAGAGGTCCGTGCTGCTCCGGACGCAGGCTTGCCCGAGGTAGCTGCACCGCCAGAAGACGCGCCTGCCGAAGTTCCGGAGATCGCAGAGAAGGAGCCGGGCGACGACTGACTGAGTGCCCGGGCAAGCCGGCAGCGTTGCGGCAGCGCGAATAGCACAGGCGCGGCCCTTATGTCCTTTTGCGGCAGCGCGAATAGCACAGGCGCGGCCCTTATGTCCTTTTGTTGTGCAGAATCTGACTTCAGTGTAAACTGTGTGTCCTGGCGAAGTCAAAATCGTGGATGCCGTGCAGCTGCATGCCCCTGCTTCATATCGAGCCCTGTGCTGCGTTGCTGCTATGAATTCAGCGGGACAAGCTTGACATGTTCTGCCCTGGCTCGAGCTGTTGAACTTGCAGGAGTATTTGCTGCGATCTCGCAAGCCTCTTGATCAGGGCCATGCCTTCCGTGTGTCCTGGCACAGCAAGCTCTGCTTGTGTCTTCTCGCCGCAAAACCCCGGCCGTGCAGCCCACCGATGCAAGTTTCCAACGTGTGCCCCTTGTCGGCAAATCAATGGAATGAGCGGCTGTTGCACGTGCATGTGCGGAGGGAGGCAAGCAATGGCAAACGGCATCGCATCCGTGCTTGACTTTTTTCGACCGGCTGAGGTCTTCTGTGATGCGCCCCGTCTAGCCACCGCCTGCGTCCAGCAACGGTCGCGTGGACAGATCAAACGCTTGCTGCTGGCCCTGACGCCCGAGTACCAGCGTCTTGCCATGGAGCGCGT
>CAJNDT010004545.1:0-13816 GCA_905221615.1 Symbiodinium sp. CCMP2592
CAAAGCACGCAAACATTTCAAGTCACTGCACCAGTTCTGGCGCAACACCGATCTCACACTGAAGTGGAAGTTACGCATTTACAATGCTCTTTTTACTCCGCTCGTGACATACGGGCTGGAATGAGTAGCGCTCACAAAAAAGGACTCCGACAGACTCGAAGCTTTCCACTCGCAGAGCCTTTGCAACATCCTCCATTTCAAAAGCTCTTACTACACGGAGGTGCTCAACCCCACAGCACGCACCTTTACCAACCAAGAGGTGAGAGCACTTACCTCACAGCCACCCCTCACACACCACATTCACACAGCACAGCTGAAGCTTTTCGGGCACATTCTTGATCCCATCCGAACAGTACAGAACGGAACTGCTGTTTTACTAGGTCTTTTCAGTACAGAGGTGGTAAGGTGCAGGCCAAAGGCGAGACAGGCGGCGAGTCCACTGGACCGAACAGTGCACTAAGCTTCTTTGGCGTTGGCGTTTACATTCCACAAGACCCCCTGCCACTCACAGCCCTACCTTCCCATACTCTTATCTACAAGCTCACAAAACTGCTGTAGACCGCCAATTTGGGAGTACACTGGTGAGGTTGCCAACGTGCAAGACACTCGAAGAAGCACACTCTTACACAGTCTTCTCACAGCCTTGAGTCTACTGCGGAGTCGTTGCGGAGAGAGTTGCACAGGGTCGCCCAAAAAAAAGGCTCGGATCTTCAGAACGCTGGTAAGGTTGAGGGTTAACATGGTGCACCCTGGAAGCATTTCATATCCCATGTCGTGAGCTACTCTGAACCCTAGCCCTAAACCCGTAACTACCATAACTTGTTGGGCTTCTGGGGTTCAAGGCGACTTGCATTCAGGCACCTTGGGGTCGGTTTAGGCATTCCGAACTTTGCTGAGGCTAACGGTTCAGGTCCCAACCTAAGGCTTTCCGATATTCTGAGTTTTATGATTTGAGTTTTAGGAATAATGCATAACAACATCTACTGCATGTTCCAAAGGGTTACTCGTGAGTTTCTTTATACACATGCACGCTGCGGATCTGCGACCGTAGAAGATTTTGAACCAAGTCAGGATCCATCTTGGGGTCCGGATCGGGGCGGGGGGAGGGCAGGATGGTCGACAAATTCTTGATGTGTAGAGTGGGGATGTTCGAAGTAGCTCGTGTGCTGTGTGTTCTTCCATCCTTTTCCCGAAAGCGTGTTACAAAGCTTTTTCTGTGAAGGTGGTTGGATGGCATGGCATGGTTTTGATGTGATGATGATGTTGATGCGAATTTGTCTCTGGATTTGTCGCGAGGATGCGAAGCGTGAGGTCGCATGTTGTTGTTTCTTCGTCGTGAGGTTGGTTTATTCTCAGGGCTTTGGAGGCAGGTTAGGGGGAGAACAGGCGCTGCGCGTGCGTTGTCTTCAGGGTTTGTGCTCAGCTTGCATTACATGAAGGGAGCATGTTGGCTGTGCTCTGGAATCCCTTCTGAATCCCACCAGCCATGGAGGAAGCATCTTGGTCATTCGAAGTCACTCTGCGTGAGTGTTGCTGGAGCGATTCAGCGCGGTTATGCCGCTGGATCGTGCCTACATGGTGGAAACCATTTTAAAGCCATGCTCCCGAATCCCGCCTGTCATTGGGAAGCAGTTCGATCGTGTGAGCATGTAGTGCCGCGACGATTGGCGTGAGGGATTAGGAAAACATATTCCGTGTGACTGTCGCCATGTCCGCATCATGTACCAATCCAGAACCAGAAGTCGTTTCAGAAGTCGTCTGGCCCAGTGCATGTCCATGTAGTTGTTCCCCACCCTCGGTGTCGGGTTGTTTTTGAACTCAGTTACTTTCTGGTCTGCTGCTCGCCGGGTCTCCGGCAGCCAACGCCGGAGAATCCCCTTAGAATCCCTAAGCTGAGAATCTCTGGAGTCCCGGAGAATCTCCTGAGAATCCGCGAGGTGCCCAATCCAAGAGCATTCCTGAGAATCCTTGAAGGGCCCGCACAAGCTCACCCAGAATATGGTATAGTATGCAGTCCTAGGCAATTGCTGTTGTTACTCACGAATGCACTGGTATAGCAGACCACGGCATATGATGAGTGTCTGTACCACTCCTCGATGGTCTTGCACGGTGATATCAGGGTTTCAGAAAATGTCGTTTTCCTCCCAAGTCTCCGCTAATTGTGTAAGCACCGAAGGGGCACGTCTCAACGATTCAGCTCACACCACAAGCAGTGTAGGTTTGTGCAATAATGCCCTTAAGGATCTAGGCTGCTACGACATTCATGTTTAGGACTTTGGGGCTGAGCATCCAAGGCAAAGCTTTGGAGCCTATGCCTTTCAGCCAGGTCCTTCGGAACCCTCACCTGTGTGGTTGCGATCTACATGACCAGTCACAGAATGACTCATCAATGCGGATGGTAAAAGTAGGAGAAACTCGGAACCGGGGAGCCCGAAAGTTGTGCCAAAGTAAGATGGCGGTCGCTGTATCATCTGGGATCTCTCCGTCTATGTACTCCCCAAACATCTCAAAACCTTCTGCATTGTGATGTCCAGTCACTTACACAGTACACCTCCAGAAATGTAATTGGAGGTAGAGCCTTTTTGTGTTGTGCATCTCCACCCTCAGCAATGGATGTGAAGGGTACAGTTCGGGGGCGGGGCAGGACGGCCCGCAAGCTCTTGATCTGTAGGATGGCGATGTTTGAAGAAAAGATTTATTTTGCCCGGTGTGGTACACCAATGTTTGAAGTCGGCGAAAGAATCGTCCTTGGCAAAAGAATCATCCTGGTAAATGCTGCAGCTTCTGCAAGATCGATCCAGGCAAAAACCAAAAACATCCCTGTGAGTTGCAGTCGCGTATGATCCAGGCACCAAAGCCATCAAAAGCAACCAGCAGCAAATCAACTGAAAAGCAGACCTGGTCCCGAGTCCCTGGTTCCGTTGTGAAGCTTAAGTTCAATTCGGTACGAGCTTGTCTTGTGACCATGAGAGCTCTCGACTCAGGTAATGCTGTTGCATGATCGAACTTTGGAGTTTCATTCCCAGTATGGGCGCCATCACCGCCTGAGGGTTCCCAAATGTCTGGGTCTGAGACCGTTGTGTTCGACTCAGTTGCGCTGCAAGTCTGATGGGCTGGGCTCTTCATCCTGGCCAGGTGGTCGCAGCATCACTTACGACAGCGAGTCGTGCACCCTGTTTGTGGGTGGGTCTTCGCAAGAGGTCTACAGGCGCGGAAAGAATCAACAAAACCCGCTTTCAAGTGCTGGTTGAGAGCAGTTGCGGCCCTCAGGTTGGACTTGGAAGCAGGAACGTTCCTCACGCCAATCGAAATGCAGAAGATGAGTGAAGTCAACGAAGTGGTTACGACCCTTTGCCCGCAGAGTCACAGGCTGTTCGACTAATCACTTGGTCGCACTTGTTCCTGTTACTGGAACACCCATGCAGAATACTTTGGCATACTCACGGCTCTTTCCTGCATGAATCTTCCTACGAACATTCGAGAACCTTGAGCTAGAACAAGCTTATCTTCCCTCGTAGAAAGAACGCATGATGCAAAGGTTGGCACCCACAGTGCACGCATGAAAGTCGTTGTCAGAAAGAATTCTGCCCCATTCTCAACGATCTCGTCGCTGTACTGTTGTTGAGTCACTCGTCGGGTGGATCAAGCATTGGTCGAGAGGGATGTGTTTACTCCATGCTACGAGTCTTGCAGACGATGTGCCTTCTCAAAAGACTTGTAGCCCTCGCACGATTGTGCAAGGCATCCACGGCTACCTATCGTGAGTTGCTGCGGTGATGGCGCCGTCGTCGAATCGTGGGATTTGCGGGATCAAACTTCTCCTCTTCAGACACTGAAGGTTCCTTGTGCCTTTCAGTGCTGTGACGTAGCCACGGCTGTCAGAGTGTATCCAGAACCTGTTCTAGGTTGGTAGCAACCTAGATACTTTTGCCAGCAGCCCTACATCAGAGCTTTGATCAGGATTTTACACTTAAGTTCAACTGAAGCCTTCCAGTTAGCAGTATTTCAGTGTCTAGTGTCTTCGGCTTCAGGTTTTCCTTGCCCAGCCACCGAGCTCCGATCCTCAACTCTCGGGACTAGCCATGTGGCCACTTCCCGGTGACTTGCTCATTGGGTGTCGTTGGCTTTCACGGTTTTGGTGATCTCCTCGCCTGGCTGCAGCTTCTCCTTTGAGAATCTCCTCAATGACTGGTTGTGCGTTCGGTTTCTTGTATGTGTGTATCTCTTCTGGCTGGCTTGTCAACCATACTGCAAAAAGAGTTACACACTTGCTGCTGCAGCGAGGTTGATGATGCTTCAACATCCGCAAGTGTTCAGGCCATGGCACATTCAGATCTCGCGCCTGGGTTGACCATGGTGGAGACCGGCTTTGTCTCGAGGTGACCCGATGTGCCTATTCCGGGAACGGCATGTTCTTTGCCGCAGGCACCTCCGAGGCCGGACTCAGAGAAAGAGGGAGGATCAAGACTGCAAATTGCGGCTCGTTCCCTACTTGGTGTCTGTCCCTGCAGTGATGTTGGATTACGATCTGCCCCGGTAGCCTTCGACGGCAACGCAGGCAGAGTGTGGAACTTGTGAAGTTGGTGCACATCTGGTCCTGACTCGTCCCTCATGCCCTGAAGCAGAAGGGCCGGGTCGCTCCCCTACTTCCAGCCCTAGCGAAAGACAAAGAGAGGAGGAGAGGGAGGAAAGAGAGAGAGAGTTGCAGGTCGTCCTCCTGAGTCCTACGTGGTACTTTCCCGCAAATCTCAAATTTGTTCTAGGCCATTGAGCCGGATCTGAAGGCAACACCCAACCAGCCAGCCACAGAATCTGCAGCCGTCGGGAAAGTACGATGCTGCTCCTTCCTCATCCAGTGCACATCACCTGGATTTATGACGTTCGTTGCATTCGCTGCCGCCGTGTGCCGAAGTTGCCTGTGCTTCTATACGGTAGCGGATCAGTATGGCTGTCTAGCCTTGTACACCTCGTGTTCAGGCTGCAGCAGGTTTGGGCTTGTATGGTTGGTTCTCCAACAGCGTGTGCTAAACTGCTCTCAACTCCGAGATCTGCATTGTTCCAGCAGCAATGCCCTCCTTTTTTTCTGACAGTGACAGGGCATCGTTCGTGTCTACGACCTTCGAAGCAGCCGTCCGTTGGCCCAGCGCGACCACATGCGACTTGTCACTCAAAGCAAGGAGCATGTCTTGCGAGGGATGGGCTGTGACTAGGCCTGGAAGCGACTGAGGAATGATTATGCGATAACTTCGCTCTGTTTTCACGCTGGGCAGAGAGAGTCCGATCTTCTGGTTGCGTCCTCCGACAAGAAATCCATCAAGGCAGGAAGCCGACCAGTAGCTCCGTCAAAGACGAACAGAGTCTCGTGCTCTGGTGCTAGTTACACCCGGAGACCAGGTCTGGGAGGCAACGACAGGATCGATGAAGGCATCCGTCGAATCGCAGAGTGCTCCCCGCCTGCATTCTCTGCAGGATGATGGATACCGGTTGCTTTCGAGCACGCAAGCCTTAGCCGGCGAGGTTGTCAACGATGTTAGCTTCTATCCCAATTCGGGCTTGATGCTCGTGGCGAACGACCATCAGCGCCATGATGCAACCAGTCGTTTGTAAGTGAGACTTGCGCATTGTGATCTGTTCTTGAACATTGACCCATCCAAGCCGAGGAGAATTGGGACGCTTGGCTGTGTATAGATATGTCGATATCTGCTCTATCTATCTATCTATCTATCTATCTAACTGCCTATGTAATTTTAACGCTACGCCGCCCGCCTCGGCTGTGTAGCGGCAGGGCGAGGGGGCAGTCGATGTTTTTTTATGCTAGGGCGGCCTGTCAAACCCCAACCTTTACACGGTTGTTGATACGAAGTGCGAGGAGAATGGGTAGGGGAGGGGGGGGAGGGCGGGGAGGGGGGGGGGGAGGGGGGGGGTGAGCCGATACACCCACAAGGAAATGCTCCTTGTTAGGAGGTGTATGACCAGTTTATTCCCTAAGGATCAAAGGGCAGCGCCCTGCACACGGACAGTAGTTGTTTTGTCTTGCTACGCAAGGAGAGCTTGTCTGGTCTCAATATGGTAAAACCACTGTGAGCCAATGGGCAGCGGAATGTATATGTATGAGCATGCAGCCATTGCTGTAGGTACCTGTTAGAGCTACCCCTTTAGAGGTTTACGCAAACAAACAGACACTAAGTTTCTTTTACCGGAAGCATGGCCGCACATTCACACATATACTATTATGCCCACTGTCACAGTTGCGGAGTTTGGACTCATGATAAAAACAGCATATTGGTTATGCTAGGTATAGCACTGAAGTACACTGTTGAAGTCACTCTTGAAATCACTCCTTTTGAACTCTTTCATGCACATTGGTCAGAGAGATCGTCTGTACAGGCTCAGGTCTGGTAATGTTCTTCTATCGAATTATGCAGCCCTTCACTGTGCTCTTGTTAGAGCTTTGTGAGTCACTGTTGTGAAACTCTGAGATTTTCCTTATCTCAGATTTGGATCCAGGTTTGGATCATAGGCTCGAGCATAGACGTTCGGATGTGGTTCATCCGGGTCTGAGTGATCTTCTTCGGAACTTGAAAAGATTCCGAGTAATCCCCTCCCCCTTTTATTAAAGGACCCCCTAATTATACAAACACTTTTCCCCCGATCCACCCGGAAGTAGCACCGCCCTTTAAACCCTAATTTGAATTAGGGGGAAGGTTTAGGGTCTATAAGATTGAGGGTTTAAGGGGAAGAATTATAATTGCATGAGTCAGCAACTGCTCAATTGAGCCGCATGAAAAGCTTTATTAGCCAAGCCTTTATTGAAGCCTATTTTTTTAATGCGTATTTACGGATTTCGTGTGTATTTGCACGGATTTGTGTGTTTGATTGCACGGATTTAGTGTGTATTTGCACGGATTCAGTGTGTATTTGCACGGATTTAGTATGTATTTGCACGGATTCACGGATTTAGATGTATTTGCACGGATTCCGTGTGTATTTGCACGGATTTGGTGTGTATTTGCACTCACGTCCTGTGTAGTTGCACGAATTTAGTGTGTATTTGCATGGATTTGCACGGATCGTGAGTATTTGCACGCAGTATTCGGTGTCTAATTACAGGGATGTAGTGTGTGTATTTGCACAGATTCCGTGTGTATTTGCACGCATTTACTGTGTGCCTGGTGTGTAGTTAGAGGGATTTAGTGTGTGTGTCTTTACACGGATTTAGTGTGTGTTTGCATGGATTCGGCGTGTATTCCCACGGATTCAGTGTGTATTTGCATGGATTTGGTGTGTATTTGCACGCATTTCGTGTGTATTAGCACGAACTTGGTGTGCATGTGCACGAACTTCGTATGTCTTTGCACGGTTTAATGTGCATTTGCACGGATTTGGTGTGATTTGCAACCCTTATAATAGCGTTTCTTAAGTCTCCAGAGAGCCCAGAGCTTCAGGTCACCCCAAAATCTCAATTCCGGGTGGGGAAAGGGCCCAAATGACACCCCCGGGGGTTGAGCCCGCAGCCTTCGCGAGGAGGGCTTTGGAGGCAGAAGTTTACCCATTAGGCCATGGCCAGATAGTTCTCGGGGCTGGCGGCTGCCTCCATAGGGGATTTGGGCACGGTCGCAGGCCCAATTCTGGCGGTGTCCCCGTGGGCCCTTTCCCCATCCAGAATCGAATTTTGAAATGACCAAAAACCGCCAAGAGCACAACCAAACCCGCCGAAAACCGCGCAAACCCACCAAAACCCTCCCCGGTGCAAGTTCCCAACATCAACAGCAGGTTGCAGAGGTTGAACCAGCAGGTTGCAGAGGTTGAACCAGCAGGTTGCAGAGGTGGAACCAGCAGGTTGCAGAGGTTGAACCAGCAGGTTGCAGAGGTCGAAGCTGCAGGTTGCAGAGGTTGAAGCAACAGGTTGCAGAGGTTGAACCAGCAGGTTGCAGAGAGGTTGAACCAGCAGGTTGCAGAGGTTGAACCAGCAGGTTGCAGAGGTTGAACCAGCAGGTTGCAGAGGTTGAAGCAGCAGGTTGCAGAGGTTGAAGCAGCAGGTTGCACAGGTTGAACCAGCAGGTTGCACAGGTTGAACCAGAAGGTTGCAGAGGTTGAAGCAGCAGGTTGCAGAGGTTGAAGCAGCAGGTTGCAGAGGTTGAAGCAGTAGGTTGCACAGGTTGAACCAGCAGGTTGCACAGGTTGAAGCAGCAGGTTGCAGAGGTTGAACCAGCAGGTTGCAGAGGTTGAACCTGCAGGTTGCAGAGGTTGAACCAGCAGGTTGCAGAGGTTGAAGCAGCAGGTTGCAGAGGTTGAGCCAGCAGGTTGCAGAGGTTGAACCAGCAGGTTGCAGAGGTTGAAGCAGCAGGTTGTAGAGGTTGAAGCAGCAGGTTGCAGAGGTTGAACCACAGCAGGTTGCACAGGTTGAACCAGCAGGTTGCAGAGGTTGAACCAGCAGGTTGCAGAGGCAGAGGTTGAAGCAGCAGGTTGCACAGGTTGAACCTGCAGGTTGCAGAGGTTGAACCTGCAGGTTGCAGATGTTGAAGCAGCAGGTTGCAGAGGTTGAACCTGCAGGTTGCAGAGGTTGAACCAGCAGGTTGCACAGGTTGAACCAGCAGGTTGCAGAGGTTGAACCAGCAGGTTGCAGCGGTTGAACCCAGCAGGTTGCAGAGGTTGAAGCAGCAGGTTGCAGAGGTTGAACCAGCAGGTTGCAGAGGTTTGGTGGGTTTGCGCGGTTTTGGGCGGGTGTGGTTGTGCTCTCTTGGCGCTTTTGGTCATTTCAACATTTCGATTCTGGATGGGGAAAGGGCCCAAAATGACACCGCAAGAATTGGGCCTGCGACCTCTCCCAAAACTACTATCAAGGTGCGCAACCTTTCGCAAAACTATCTGGCAATGGCCTAATGGGTAAGTGTCCGGCTCTAATGCCTTCTTGGCAAAATTCGTGGGCTCAATCCCCGGGGGCGTCATTTAGGCCCTTTCCCCACCCGGAATCGAGATTTTGGGGTGGCCTGAACTTTGGGCTGTCCGGGGACTCTCTAGAGCGGACTGGGTGCACATCCGGCTTTCGTGGGGCAGGTTGCAGAGGTTGAACCAGCAGGTTGCAGAGGTTGAACCAGCAGGTTGCAGAGGTTGAAGCAGCAGGTTGCAGAGGTTGAAGCAGCAGGTTGCACAGGTTGAACCAGCAGGTTGCACAGGTTGAACAAGCAGGTTGCAGAGGTTGAAGCAGCAGGTTGCAGAGGTTGAAGCAGCAGGTTGCAGAGGTTGAACCACAGCAGGTTGCACAGGTTGAAACAGCAGGTTGCAGAGGTTGAACCAGCAGGTTGCAGAGGCAGAGGTTGAAGCAGCAGGTTGCACAGGTTGAACCTGCAGATTGCAGAGGTTGAACCTGCAGGTTGCAGAGGTTGAAGCAGCAGGTTGCAGAGGTTGAACATGCAGGTTGCAGGGTTGAACCAGCAGGTTGCAGAGGTTGAACCACAGCAAGTTGCAGAGGTTTAACCAGCAGGTTGCAGAGGTTGAACCAGCAATTTGCAGAGGTTGAACCAGCAGGTTGAACCTGCAGGTTGCAGAGGTTGAAGCAGCAGATTGCAGAGGTTGAACCAGCAGGTTGCAGAGGTTGAAGCTGCAGGTTGCAGAGGTTGAAACTGCAGGTTGCAGAGGTTGAAGCAGCAGGTTGCAGAGGTTGAAGTTGCACAGGTTGAAGCAGCATGAAGCAGCAGGTTGCAGAGGTTGAACCAGCAGGTTGCACAGGTTGAACCAGCAGGTTGCACAGGTTGAACCTGCAGGTTGCAGAGGTTGAAGCAGCAGGTTGCAGAGGTTGAAGCTGCAGGTTGCAGAGGTTGAAGCTGCAGGTTGCAGAGGTTGAAGCAGCAGGTTGCAGAGGTTGAACCAGCAGGTTGCACAGGTTGAACCAGCAGGTTGCAGAGGTTGATCCACAGCAAGTTGCAGAGGTTTAACCAGCAGGTTGCAGAGGTTGAACCAGCAATTTGCAGAGGTTGAACCAGCAGGTTGAACCTGCAGGTTGCAGAGGCTGAAGCAGCAGGTTGCAGAGGTTGAACCAGCAGGTTGCACAGGTTGAACCAGCAGGTTGCGCAGGTTGAACCAGCAGGTTGCAGAGGTTGAACCAGCAGGTTGCAGAGGTTGAAGCAGCAGGTTGCAGAGGTTGAACCAGCAGGTTGCAGAGGTTTGGTGGGTTTGCGCGGTTTTCGGCGGGTTTGGTTGTGCTCTCTTGGCGCTTTTGGTCATTTCAACATTTCGATTCTGGATGGGGAAAGGGCCCAAAATGACACCGCAAGAATTGGGCCTGCGACCTCTCCCAAAACTACTACCAAGGTGCGCAACCTTGCCAAAGACTATCTGGCCATGGCCTAATGGTTAAGTGTCTGGCTCTAATACCTTCTTGGCAAAATTCGTGGGCTCAATCCCCGGGGGTGTCATTTAGGCCCTTTCCCCACCCGGAATTGAGATTTTGGGGTGGCCTGAAGCTTTGGGCTGTCCGGGGACTCTCTAGAGCGGACTGGGTGCACATCCGGCTTTCGTGGGGCAGGTTGCAGAGGTTGAACCAGCAGGTTGCAGAGGTTGAAGCAGCAGGTTGCAGAGGTTGAAGCAGCAGGTTGCACAGGTTGAACCAGCAGGTTGCACAGGTTGAACCAGCAGGTTGCAGAGGTTGAAGCAGCAGGTTGCAGAGGTCGAAGCAGCGTTTGGCAGATGTTTCAGAGTTGACACCTGCCTGTTGGCGAGGTTGAAGCAGCAGGGTTCAGAGTTGAACCTCAGGTTTCCACTGTGCTCTCTCACTTGTGCAAACCATGAAGCATTGCTACATCAACAACAACATCATCATCATGTTCTTCATCATCATCATGTTTCTTTCCTGGACCATGATGCATCTGTCAGCATTACCATCAACCAACCACTACCGCCATTTTTCATCATAACAAGCATCAACCGTAATCGTCATCTCATGTTCATCGTCATCATTTTCATCATTTAATTACTTGTGAACCTGTGTTCTAGGAAATTGAGCTAACAACACCCCCCTATTAAAACATTTTCGAGGTTTTTAATTTAGGGCGAAGGGCGGGGGGGCCGCCCGGACCCTTTAATATTAGGGGGAGGGGACTTACTCCGAGATGTGTCGTGTGGTTTCGTGTGGCCAGGGCAGTACTCGAGATGTGTCGTGTGGTTTCGTGTGGCCAGGGCAGTACTCGAGATGTTTCGTGTGGTTTCGTGTGGCCAGGGCAGTACTCGAGATGTGTCGTGTGGTGTCGTGTGGCCAGGGCAGTACTCGAGATGTTTCGTGTGGTTTCGTGTGGCCAGGGCAGTACTCGAGATGTGTCGTGTGGTTTCGTGTGGCCAGGGCAGTACTCGAGATGTGTCGTGTGGTTTCGTGTGGCCAGGGCCGTACTCGAGATGTGTCGGGTGGTTTCGTGTGGCCAGGGCAGTACTCGAGATGTGTCGTGTGGTTTCGTGTGGCCAGGGCAGTACTCGAGATGTGTAGTGTGGTTTCGTGTGGCCAGGGCATACTCGAGATGTTTCGTGTGGTTTCATGTGGCCAGGGCAGTACTCGAGATGTTTCGTGTGGTTTCGTGTGGCCAGGGCAGTACTCGAGATGCTTCGTGTGGTTTCGTTTGGCCAGGGCAGTACTCGAGATGTGTAGTGTGGTTTCGTGTGGCCAGGGCAGTACTCGAGATGTGTAGTGTGGTTTCGTGTGGCCAGGGCAGTACTCGAGATGTGTAGTGTGGTTTTCGTGTGGCCAGGGCAGTACTCGAGATGTGTAGTGTGGTTTCGTGTGGCCAGGGCAGTACTCGAGATGTGTAGTGTGGTTTCGTGTGGCCAGGGCAGTATATACTCGAGATGTGTCGTGTGGTTTCGCGTGGCCAGGGCAGTACTCGAGATGTGTCGTGTGGTTTCGTGTGGCCATGGCAGTACTCGAGATGTTTCGTGTGGTTTCGTGTGGCCAGGGCAGTACTCGAGATGCTTCGTGTGGTTTCGTGTGGCCAGGGCAGTGCTCGAGATGTTTCGTGTGGTTTCGTGTGGCCAGGGCAGTACCGGTATGCTTCTTGTGTTTTGTCGTGTGCCAGGGCAGTACTCTCTAGATTTTTCGTTTGTTTCGTGTGTCCAGGTGCAGTACTCGAGATGTTTTCGTGTGGTTTCGTGTGTCCAGGGCAAGTAACTCGAGATTGTTTCGTGTGGTTTTCTGTGGCCAGGGCAGTACTCGAGATGTTTCGTGTGGTTTCGTGTGGCCAGGGCAGTACTCGAGATGTTTCGTGTGGTTTCGTGTGGCCAGGGCAGTGCTCGAGATGTTTCGTGTGGTTTCATGTTGCCAGGGCAGTATTCGAGATGTTTCGTGTGGTTTCACGTGGCCAGGGCAGTACTCGAGATGCTTCGTGTGGTTTCGTGAGGCCAGGGCAGTACTCGAGATGTTTCGTGTGGTTTCGTGTGGCCAGGGCCGTACTCGAGATGTTTCGTGTGGTTTCATGTGGCCTGGGCAGTACTCGAGATGTTTCGTGTGGTTTCGTGTCGCCAGGGCAGTACTCGAGATGCTTCGTGTGGTTTCGTGTGGCCAGGGCAGTACTCGAGATGTTTCGTGTAGTTTCGTGTGGCCAGGGCAGTACTCGAGATGCTTCGTGTGGTTTCGTGTGGCCAGGGCAGTACTCGATATGTTTCGTGTGGTTTCGTGTGGCCAGGGCAGTACTCGAGATGTGTCGTGTGGTTTCGTGTGGCCAGGGCAGTACTCGAGATGTGTCGTGTGGTTTCGTGTGGCCAGGGCAGTACTCGAGATGTGTAGTGTGGTTTCGTGTGGCCAGGTCAGTACTCGAGATGTTTCGTGTGGTTTCGTGTGGCCAGGGCAGTACTCGAGATGTTTCGTGTGGTTTCGTGTGGCCAGGGCAGTACTCGAGATGTTTCGTGTGGTTTCGTGTGGCCAGGGCAGTACTCGGGGTGCTTCGTGTGGTTTCGTGTGGCCAGGGCAGTACTCGAGATGTTTCGTGTGGTTTCGTGTGGCCAGGCCAGTACTCGAGATGTTTCGTGTGGTGTCGTGTGGCCAGGCAGAAACTCCGAGATTTTTCGTGTGGTTTCGGGTGGTGGCAGGGCAGTAACTCGAAGATGTGTAGGTGGTTTCGTGTGGCCATGCAGTACTCGAGATTTGTCCGTGTGGTTCGTGTGGCCAGAGCAGTAACCGAGATGCTTCGTGGTGGTTTTCGTGTGGCCAGGGCAGTACTCGAGATGTTTCGTGTGGTTTTCATGTGGCCAGGGCCAGACTCGAGATGTTTCGTGTGGTTTCGTGTGGCCAGGGCAGTACTCGAGATGTTTCGTGTGGTTTCGTGTGGCCAGTGCAGTACTCGAGATGTTTCGTGTGGTTTCATGTGGCCAGGGCAGTACTCGAGATGCTTCGTGTGGTTTCATGTGGCCAGGGCAGTACTCGAGATGCTTCGTGTGGTTTCGTGTGGCCAGGGCAGTACTCGAGATGCTTCGTGTGGTTTCATGTGGCCAGGGCAGTACTCGAGATGTTTCGTGTGGTTTCGTGTGGCCAGGGCAGTACTCGAAATGTTTCGTGTGGTTTCATGTGGCCAGGGCAGTACTCGAGATGTTTCGTGTGGTTTCGTGTGGCCAGGGCAGTACTCGAGATGTGTAGTGTGGTTTCGTGTGCCCAGGGCAGTACTCGAGATGTTTCGTGTGGTTTCGTGTGGCCAGGGCAGTACTCGAGATGTTTCGTGTGGCCAGGGCAGTACTCGAGATGTTTCGTGTGGTTTCGTGTGGCCAGGGCAGTACTCGAGATGTGTAGTGTGGTTTCGTGTGTCCAGGGCAGTACTCGAGATGTGTAGTGTGGTTTCGTGTG
>CAJNDT010004546.1:0-115000 GCA_905221615.1 Symbiodinium sp. CCMP2592
CAACAACACCACGGCGACAAGGACGACGACGACTCGGTTTAGCACGACGACGACTGGGTTCAGCACGGCGACGACAAGGTCTGGCACGACGGTTACATCGGGAGGCCGAAGCGTGTACAGTGTCAAGGTCTCGACAGGAGTTTACGGGTCTAGGGTCTTAGCTCCTAACTATGGTTTACCGGGGTCAGTATACTATGGAAGATCTAAGGTTTGGAGTTTATGAGGATTTAGATGGTTTTACGCTCTCACAACTCGGGCATGCCAGGCGACGTTCTCCGTGCTGGTTTTAGGGTCTATCACAATGTCCTCCCGTCCCTCTCGCGCCGGGAACCATCAAGAATCTGTCTTGTGTATCACTCGTCCTGTTTCTTTCTCTCACCGTTCCTCTTCCTGCCTATCCACTCTGCCGTTTGTCAAGAAGACACAGAAATTGAAGTCATGACAGAGGAATAGGCATGAAGATGGACGAAGTGAACTCTTCATTCTCTCGTCTCTCCCTTCTCTCCTTCCTTTGATTGATCCTTTTTTTTTTTTTTTTCTTGTCGCCTTCTGCTTTCAATGACAGGGGTAACACGAGGGAGGTCTCGCTTCCGCCTCTCTCTCTCTCTCTCTCTTTTTCTCGCTCTGTCTTCCTCTCTGCCGTGTCTCGCTCTCTCATCTCTTCTGTCCCCTCTTTCCTTGCTCCGTTGCTGGAAGGAATCGAAAACAGAAGCGAAGACATAAGATGGAGGAAGATGGTTGGGAGCAGGAAGGTGGATTCCTCCCTCACTCGGCTCTTTGATTTTTTGGCCCTTGCCTTCTTTTCTCTGCTCCTATCCTTCTTCACAATTAGAAGGAGAAGCGACAAGAACGGAGAGCTCAGGGAGAGCAAGTGATACTGTTCCTCATAATCTCCTCCTTCCTCGTGTTCCTTGCGTTGTCCATCTCCCCCTCGCTCTCTCTCTCTCTCTCTCTTTCTCTCTCTCTCTCTCTCTCTCTCTCTCTCTCTCGCTCTCTCTCTCTCCCTCCATCCTTTCCTCTCTACTTCTGCACATTTACTTTTCCACTTCTCTCGCCTACTACATTATGCTTGCTTTGATACTTATCTTCAACTTTCTCTCACTCTCTTTGTCCCATCGCTTGCCCTGTTCCTTCTCCTCCTCCCTTCCCTGCCTCCCGTCCTTCTCCCCTTATCACTCAGAAGGAAGAAGGAAGACTCACAAGGAGAAAGACAAGGGAGGAAGAAAACAGACAAAAGAAACGGAGAGAGAGCCATAAGGGACGAAATACAGAAACAAAGAGAGAAAATATGGGGGAAAGATAATCAAAAAGAGAGACAGAAAGAGGAGGCGATGCATAAAGCAGCCGACAGTGCCTTGACCTCCACGTCTATTCATTCTTTGTTCTTGTCCTATCACACTGTCTCATTGGTGATAAACCAGGAAGAGCTTGTGGAGGGAGACGAGGAAGAAGTGTTCTCCTCTTCACTCACCTTGTGCCCTTCATCTCCCACCGCTCGCCCGCTCTCCTTTCTTTGATTTTCTTGTCTGGCGGAAAAGTGGGAACCAGGAAGGAAAGTGGAGAAGGGAAAAGACGAGATTGAGAAATGACAGAAAGAAGAGAGATACAGAGAGAGCGAGGGAGAGCTTCAAGCCCAGCAGAGGAAGAAGAAAGAGGAAGATAAGGGAAGGGGCAAGGGGTGGGCAGAAGAAGCGTAAGCCAAAGCTACGTATTGAAAGGGCGGAAGCCCCTTTCTCCTCTTCTTCCTCTTTGCTCTCTTATTTTTCTCTTAGCGCAGGGCATGCATGGAGCTAGGAAAGGGAAGGGGTCAAAGCGGATGAGAGAAAGTAACGGAGAGAGCTGTTCTTCGTCCCTCTCACCTCCTCCTCTCATTCTCCTGATGCTTACTCATGTCAGAAGGGTCTGGAAAGGAGTGAAGGCTAGGGCATGGACTGAAGCGAGGCAATGGGTGAAAGTGGATAAGAGAAAGTCGGGGGAAGTCGAGTGCGAAAGAAAGAGAAACGAGGAAGACTAGGAAGAAGGACACAGAAGAGGAAGCCAGAGAGTACCAGTGTTGCCGTATCGCAAAGGATTCCGGGCCTCGCGAGGGCTTTGAGGAGGCTTGTAGGCGCCTTCAGACACTTCCACAACTTTCTGGAAGCCACCAACTGCCTCCCTAAGGGGGCCTCCCGAGGACATGAACACCAAACCGAGTATAAAGAAAGCAGGGGGATGTAGAGAAGCAGAGTGTGGTAAGAAGGAGCAAGGAGAATCAGTTCGCGTCTCCTCCTCTTTTCCTTTTTGAAGGACCAGAGGAAAGAAAAGGATAAGGAGGAAAGGCTCTGCGAAGACATATGGAAAGAAGAGCAGACAACAGAAAGGAAGCGGTAAGATGCGGGAAGACGGTTCGGAGAAGAAAGGAGAATTCCTCCTTCGCTCGCCTCTCTTACTTCCTTGCCCTTTGCCTTCTTCCTCTTCTCTTACCCTATTCATCTTCATAAGGAAGGAGAAATGAAAGAAACGGAGAGTTCAGGGCATGCAAAGGGCACTCTTCTCATCACCTCATCCATCCTCCTTTTCATTGTTCTCTCCAGATCCCTCTTTCTCCCTCCCTCCCTTCCCGTCTACTTCTACACATTCCTTTTTCCGCTTCTCTCCGCCTATTATGTTCGCTTGGAAAGAATCGCTTGCCCCCTATTCCTTCTCCTCCTGCCTTTCCTGCCTCCCGTCCTTCTCCCTCTATCACTCAGAAGGAAGAATGACAATTCACAAGGAAGAAGACAAGGGAGTAAGAGAAAGACAACAGAAGCGGAGAGACAATCCGAGAAGGGCAGAAGAAGAACGAGAGCCATAAGGAAACAAACACAGAAACAAAGAGAGAAAGTAAGAGAGAAAGACCAGCAAAAACAGAGGCAGAGAGCGAGAGAGAGGAGGGGAGGGGAAGCGATGCAGAAAGCAGTCGAAAGTGCCTTGCTTGTCCTATCTCACCGTCCCATTGGTAAAAAACCAGGAAGAGGTTGTGGAGGAAGACAAGGAAGAAGTGTTCTCGTCTTCACTCACCTTGTGCCCTTCTTCTCCCACCGCTCGGCCGCTCGACAGAAAGAAGAGAGTTGCGGAGAGGGCGAAAGAGAGCTTCAAGCCCAGCAGAGGAAGAAGAGAGAGGAAGATACGAGAAGTGTGGAGGAAGTGGCCAAAAGAAATGCTACGTAATGAAAGAGGGGAAACCAGTTTCTCCTCTGCTCTTCCTCTTTTCTATCTTATTCTTCTCTTCTCGCAGGGCATGCATGGAGCCAGGAAAGGGAAGGGGTCAAAGCAGATGAGAGAAAGTAATGGAGAGAGCTGTTCTTCGTCCCTCTGACCTCCTCCTCTCATTTTACTCATATCAGAAGGGTCTGGAAAGGAGTGAAAGGTAGGGCATGGACTGAAGCGCGGGAATAGGTGAAAGTGGATAAGAAACAATGTTAGACAGCTTGCCGAAAGCGGCCAGCTCGCAGCTTGCCTGCGGCCTGGCCTGCTGAGCCTGGTGGGCTTTTGAAGGTGGGCAAGGGCCTGCTGAGATCCGCGGCCAGCACGCCAGGCTTGCTTTGAGGCAGGGCCAGCTGGGGAGCCTGGCCGGGCTGAGTGGGTTGGGTGAGTGAGTGGGGAGAGGGTGGAGAGGAACAGGGAGAAGGGGGTGGGTGGAGAGAGGAGGTAGAGGGAGCGAGGGGTGGGAAGAGGGAGGTAAAGGCAGGTAGGGGCAGGAGGGAAAGGGGAGCAGAGTGAGATGGCAATCAAGAAGGGTTACGGGTGAATGAAGAAGCGCGGATGAGGGGAGGGCGGGTGGACAAAGGGAGGGGAAGAGGAGGGAGTGGGGAGAGGGAGTGGAGGGTGGGTGCGTTCTTTGGATTGTATAGTCTAAGGGTTTTCTACCAAGGGTTCCATATCAGGGATCTGTACAGAGGATCTATAGATTTCTATAAGGAGTATATAAAGACTGTGTATGAGGGCTCCATAGAATCGATCTTTCAAAGATTTTTTATAAAGGACTCCATTTGTGGGAAACATAAGCGGTTCCTACAAGTTCTTTATCTCGAGGATCTGTAAGGTTTATATATCTATGAAGCTTTCTATATGGGCTCTATAGACCCCATCAGACAAATTAAAAAGTGATGAAGGTGATAAGAAGATGATAAGAAGATGAGTGGATGGGAGAAAAAGTGATGGGAGGTGAGGAGAAATGAGATGGGAAGGGAAGGAATGAGTTAGGAGTGGGGGAGGTAGGAGGCAAGTGAGAGGGACAGGGTGGATCATTTACAAACGCGTTTAGGGGACACCCCTTAAGATCTGTGGTTTTTGGATTTGAATCTTCACAAAACCTTAAGGGGGACACCCCTTGCGATTTGTGCTTTTTGCACTTACTTGTCATGAAAACCTTTAGGGGGACACCCCTTAAGATCTGTGGTTTTGGGATCTGAGTTTTCGCAAAACCTTAGGGGAATATTTAAGAAGGAGAGAAGGGAGGGTTGGGGGGGGTGGAGATTCCAGGAGAGAGAAAGGGGAAGAGGAGAGGTAGAGGGAGTGGAGGTGGGGGAGAGTGAGGAAGGTGAGGGGAGGGGGGAGTGGGAGGGATAGGGAGAGGGAGGGAGGGGTATGGGAGGAGGACGAGGGATGAGGAGGAGGAAGATAGTGAAGATGATGAGGTGGATGATAAAGAGAGAGGTGGGGTGGAGTGAGGTGTGTGCGAGAAGTGTGGAGGAAGTGGCCAAAAGAAATGCTACGTAATGAAAGAGGGGAAACCAGTTTCTCCTCTGCTCTTCCTCTTTTCTCTCTTATTCTTCTCTTCGCGCAGGGCATGCATGGAGCCAGGAAAGGGAAGGGGTCAAAGCAGATGAGAGCAAGTAATGGAGAGAGCTGTTCTTCGTCCCTCTGACCTCCTCCTCTCATTTTACTCATATCAGAAGGGTCTGGAAAGGAGTGAAAGGTAGGGCATGGACTGAAGCGAGGGAATAGGTGAAAGTGGATAAGAAACAATGTTAGACAGCTTGCCGAAGGCGGCCAGCTCGCAGCTTGCCTGCGGCCTGGCCTGCTGAGCCTGGTGGGCTTTTGAAGGTGGGCAGGGGCCTGCTGAGATCCGCGGCCACCACGCCAGGCTTGCTTTGAGGCAGGGCCAGCTGGGGAGCCTGGCCGGGCTGAGGGGGTTGGGTGAGTGAGTGGGGAGAGGGTGGAGAGGAACAGGGAGAAGAGGGTGGGTGGAGAGAGGAGGTAGAGGGAGCGAGGGGTGGGAAGAGGGAGGTAAAGGCAGGTAGGGGCAGGAGGGAAAGGGGAGCAGAGTGAGATGGCAATCAAGAAGGGTTACGGGTGAATGAAGAAGCGCGGATGACGGGAGGGCGGGTGGACAAAGGGAGGGGAAGAGGAGGGAGTGGGGAGATGGGTGGAGAGGTAGAGGGAGTGGAGGGTGGGTGCGTTCTTTGGATTGTATAGTCTAAGGGTTTTCTACCAAGGGTTCCATATCAGGGATCTGTACAGAGGATCTATAGATTTCTATAAGGCGTATATAAAGACTGTGTATGAGGGCTCCATATAATCGATCTTTCAAAGATTTTTTTATAAAGGACTCCATTTGTGGGAAACATAAGCGGTTCCTACAAGTTCTTTATCTCGAGGATCTGTAAGGTTTATGTATCTATGAAGCTTTCTATATGGGCTCTATAGACCCCATAAGACAAATTAAAAAGTGATGAATGTGATAAGAAGATGATAAGAAGATGAGTGGATGGGAGAAAAAGTGATGGGAGGTGAGGAGACATGAGATGGGAAGGGAAGGAATGAGTTAGGAGTGGGGGAGGTAGGAGGCAAGTGAGAGGGACAGGGTGGATCATTTACAAACGCCTTTAGAGGGACGCTCCTTGCGATGTGTGATTTTTGGCTCTGAGTTCTTACAAAGCCTGAGAGGGGCACACCCCTTGCGATTTGTGATTTTTGAACTTACTTGTCATGAAAACCTTTTGGGGACACCCCTTAAGATCTGTGGTTTTGGGATCTGAGTTTTCACAAAACCTTAGGGGGATATTTAAGAAGGAGAGAAGGGAGGGTGGGGGAGGGTGGAGATTCCAGGAGAGAGAAGGGGGAAGAGGAGAGGTAGAGGGAGTGGAGGTGGGGGAGAGTGAGGAAGGTGAGGGGAGGGGGTAGTGGGAGAGATAGGGAGAGGGAGGGAGGGGTATGGGAGGATGAGGAGGAGGAAGATAGTGAAGATGATGAGGTGGATGATAAAGAGGGAGGGGTGGAGTGAGGTGTGTGGTGGGATGGGACGGGGTGGGTGGGCACGGCTGCCTGCTTCCGCACGCCCAGCCTTCCCTGCCCGAGCCGCGACCGAGCAGAAAGCATGTAAATATCGCGCTATAACAAGGGCTAGGGATTTCACACATCTGCTGGCAAAAATCTGGCGGAAGTGACCTGTGGTCCAGCAAAACACCTGTAAATACCGCATGAAAACAAGGGCTAGGGATTTCACACATCTGCTGGCAAAATCTGGCGGAAGTGACCTGTGCTCGAACAAAATGTTAACACATGTAAATACCGCGTGAAGACAAGGACTAGGGATTTCACACATCTGCTGGCAAAATCTGGCGGAAGTGACCTGTGGTCCAGCAAAACACCTGTAAGTACCAATTGAAAACAAGGGCTAGGGATTTCACACATCTGCTGGCAAAATCTGGCGGAAGTGACCTGTGTTCGAACAAAACACATGTAAATACCGCGTGAAGACAAGGACTAGGGATTTCCCACATCTGTTGGCAAAATCTGGCGGAAGTGACCTGTGATCCAGCAAAACACCTGTAAATACCGCGCTAAAACAGGGGCTACGGATTTCACACATCTGCTGGCAAAATCTGGCGGAAGTGACCTGTGCCCGAACAAAACACCTGTAAATACCGCGTGAAAACAAGGACTAGGGATTTCACACATCTGCTGGCAAAATCTGGCGGAAGTGACCTGTGATCCAGCAAAACACCTGTAAATACCGCGCTAAAACAGGGGCCAGGGATTTCACACATCTGCTGGCAAAATCTGGCGGAAGTGACCTGTGGTCCACCAAAACACCTGTAACTCAGATCCGAAAACCATAGATCGCAAGGGGTGTCACCCTAAGGGAAGGTAATCAATATGTTTCAAAAACACAAATCGCAAGGGGTGTCCCCCTAATTAATTAAGGTTTTGTAAGAACTCCATTACTAGAATCACAGATCGCAATGAGTGTCCCCCTAAAGGCTTTTTCAACAAATAGGTTCCAAAATCACAAATCGCAAGGGGTGTCACCGCAAGGCAGGGGGGGAGAAGCGGGGGAGAGGCATGGGGTTAAGGGCAGGGGGCTGGGGCCCTTTTTCGGGCTTGGGCTGGGGTTGGGCAGGGCTGGTAAGCTTGGAATTCGTGGCTGCGGCTGGGCCACTGGGGCTGGGGTTGGGCAGGGCGGAGGCGGGCTGGGGGGGGATTGTGGGGGCCGGGGTTGGGGCTGGGGCTGAGGGCTGGGGCTGGGGGCTGGAACTGGGGGCTCGCGGATTATACAGGCTTTCTGCTCGATCAGAAATCACTTCCGCCAGATTTTGCCAGCAGATGTGTGAAATCCTTAGCCTTGGTTTTGACGCGGTATTTCAAGCTTTCTGCGTGATCACCGATCACTTCCGTCAGATTTTGCCAGCGGATGTGTGAAATCCCGAGCCCTTGTTTTAACGCGGTATTTACAGGCTTTCTGCGCGATCACCGATCACTTCCGCCAGATTTTACCAGCGGATGTGTGAAATCCCTAGCCCTTGTTTTAACGCGGTATTTACAGGCTTTCTGCTCGATCACGGATCACTTCCGCCAGATTTTACCAGCGCATGTGTGAAATCCCTAGCCCTTGTTTTGCCACGGAAAGCTGCTAAACCCGTGCTCGGTTTTAGTGTGGTATTTACAGCACTTTGACAAGGTCGCAGCCCGATCGCACCAAATTTTGTCACACAAAGTTGCTAAACCCCTGCTCGGTTTTAGTGTGGTATTTACAGCACGTCGACAAGGTCGCAGCCCGATCGCACCAAATTTTGTCACGCAAAGTTGCTAAACCTCTGCTCTTCAACTTAGCGCTTTTCGGATTCGGCTGGGGCGGCTCTTTCTTGGTGGCGGCTTCGGGCGAGCTGGGCCTTGTTCTGGAGTTCTGGAAAAGAGGGTTGGGGCTGGTGTGGGGTGGGAGTCTTAGCAAAGTGGTGGTTGAGGCTCTGAGGGGAGCGCTGGGCTGGGGCTGCAGGCTGGGGCTGGAGAACTGGGCGGGACAAGGCAAGGCACCGGAAAGCAGGGCAGGGAGCACAGGCAGAGGCAGGGGGCAGGGGCAGAGAGGGAGAGCTGGCTGCGGCTGGGGGTGGAGGCCGGTGGGGGCGGGCGGCTGGGAGGGCTGGGGGGAGAGGCGGGGCAAAGGCAGGGGGCAGGGAGGGCCAGAGAGGAGAGCCGGCGGGTGGAGGCTGGCGGGGGCGGGCGGCTGGGGGCTGGGCTGGGGGTAGAGGGCGGGGAGGGAGAGCTGGCTGGAGCTGGGCTGGCGGTAAAGGGAAGGGGCAAAAACCGGTGTAGGGGGCGGGGGTGGAGGCTGGTGGGGGCGGGCGGCTGGGGCTGGAGCTAGAGGCTGGGGGCTGGGTGGAGGCCACCGACACCTATTTAAATTTTTAAAAATCTTTAAAATCTTTAAAATCTTTAAAATCTGAAAAGCTTGGTTTTCAAAAATTAAAGATTTTGAAGATTTTAAAAGCCTTTAAAATCTTTAAAATCTTTAAAATCTGAAAAGCTTGGTTTTCAAAAATTAAAGATTTTAAAGATTTTAAAAGCCTTTAAAATCTTTAAAATCTGAAAAGCTTGGTTTTCAAAAATTAAAGATTTTAAAGATTTTTTTTAAAATTTTAAATCGTTAGGTCTGGGCTCCAGGCCCGACACTATTTAAAATTTTAAAAATCTTTAAAATCTTTAAAATCTGAAAAGCTTGGTTTTCAAAAATTAAAGATTTTAAAGATTTCAAAAGCCTTTAAAATCTTTAAAATCTGAAAAGCTTGGTTTTCAAAAATTAAAGATTTTAAAGATTTTTAAAATTTTAAATCGTTAGGTCTGGGCTCCAGGACACCGACACCCATTAAAATTTTAAAAATCTATAAAATCTATAAAATCTTTAAAATCTTTAAAATCTGAAAAGCTTGGTTTTCAAAAATTAAAGATTTTAAAAGCTTTTAAAATCTTTAAAATCTGAAAAGCTTGGTTTTCAAAAATTAAAGATTTTAAAGATTTTCAAGATTTTTAAAATTTTAAATAGGTGTCGGTGGCCTGGAACCCAGACCTAACGATTTAAAATTTTAAAAATCTTTAAAATCTTTAAAATCTTTAAAATCTGAAAAGATTGGTTTTCAAAAATTAAAGATTTTAAAGAATTTAAAAGCCTTTAAAATCTTTAAAATCTGAAAAGCTTGGTTTTCAAAAATTAAAGATTTTAAAGATTTTAAAAGCTTTAAAATCTTTAAAATCTTTAAAATCTGAAAAGCTTGGTTTTCAAAATTTAAAGATTTTAAAGATTTTAATAAAATTTTAAATCGTTAGGTCTGGGCTCCAGGCCACCGACACCTATTTAAAATTTTAAAAATCTTTAAAATCTTTAAAATCTTTAAAATCTGAAAAGCTTGGTTTTCAAAAATTAAAGATTTTAAAGATTTTAAAAGCCTTTAAAATCTTTAAAATCTTTAAAATCTGAAAAGCTTGGTTTTCAAAAATTAAAATTTTAAAGATTTTAAAGATTTTTAAAATTTTAAATCGTTAGGTCTGGGCTCCAGGCCACCGACACCTATTTAAAATTTTAAAAATCTTTAAAATCTTTAAAATCTGAAAAGCTTGGTTTTCAAAAATTAAAGATTTTAAAGATTTTAAAAGCCTTTAAAATCTTTAAAATCTGAAAAGCTTGGTTTTCAAAAATAAAAGATTTTAAAAGCATCTGAAATCTTTAAAATCCTTAAAATCTGAAAAGCCTGAATTGATATAGTATTGATAAACAAAGCAAAGCCATACGTCAAATAGACCCTAAAGGTCCTACGTACATATATATATATATATATATGTATATGCTGCATTATTTACTCATGCTCATACAGTCTATATCTGTATTATACCGTGGGCTGTAGGAATTTGTCACCGGGGCCAGGGTCTATGAGTCGCCTAAGAAACCCGGGGTAGGTTAGATTCGACAAAGCTTTACACAGTGAACCTGCCGGGTGTATAGGGTTTAGGCTATCCGAGAGTCTGGAGAACTACCCATCTAAATCCTCCAATCGTATACGGGTGCGCCATGTGATCTGCATGCGTACCGCAGTTTCCCGCTGCCAGGCGCCACACCCTCGATCGAAGAGCCGGATCCGGAAATGCATCGAAACTCTGAAGGGAAAGCTCAGAACCTAGAGTCCAGCCACGAACCAAGCATTCCTGAGTCCATTGACATAGACCTAGTAGAGGGGGCTTCTGGCATAAACACGATAAGGAAGCCGCAGGAATAACAATCACAATAAGAACCATAATAATAGTACTAATGATAATGATACGATGTTAACCAAATAGTATTGATGATAATGATAATAAATAAAGCAAAATCACAATTCAGGAAAACACCAAAATCCTGGAAGACCAACCTGCAGCCTATCGGAACCCGACGTCTGCCACGGACCAACCTGGCAGACCTACAGTCCTTCCGTCCGAAAGCCCTGAAAAATGAAACCGCGCATGTAGCTCCTCAATCAACCCATACTCTAAATCATCAGATGACAGTCCAAACCCTGTAAATACACAGAAACTTCTTGAGGCATCTAATCTTAAGATTTCTGAACCTTAAGCTTCAACTTCCACAGAATAAACTTGAAAAGCCCTAAACCCAAACAGGCAATCCTTGCGCCAGCAAGGAGCGTCGCATCTCGAGTTCCGGCGTCTGACGTAAGGACTCGTAGCGAAGCCTCGCTTCCCACTTGGCAAACCATGGGGTCTCAGGTCTCGGGATTTCAAGCTTTGGCAATTCGACGAGCCCTCCATTGTAATTAGCTTATGCTAGGATTTGTCGATTTAGTTTAGTTGTTCATGTAGGGGACAGCAAAGGCAAGACATGGGTAGTTCTCTAAATCAGGGTCCTGTCGCACGTCCCCAAAATAGTACGGCACCCTATAACAAGGACCCGAAAAGGGAACCCAATGTAGACAACAACACATGTTACTCTTTTTCAGCTTGCACTGCAACTTGAATGACAGGGAACTCCCGGCTCTTGCACCTTTAACATTTAGAGTCTAGGAGTCTAGGGTTTAAGGTTCACCTAGACCACCCGACTACCCTTTGTTGTAGCCCCTGATTACCTCTTACTGATAAATATCAGAGCCCTGTGAAGGGTACTTGGGGGGTCCTGGCAGGGTTCAGGGTTTCGGGTCAAGGCCACCGAAATAGTAGAGGTAATTATTAAGGCCCCAAAAGTATAGAACCCTACTATAGATTCCTTATAGTAACCCTTGTAGACCCATAAACCCTACACCCTACCCTAATCCCTAATCCTTAATCCCTAATCCCTAATCCCTAATCCCTAAACCCTAAACCCATAAACCCTACACCCTAAACCCTTTAAAGGAGCCCTGGTCAAGGCACCAGAGGATCTTCAGCTTGGAGTTTTCCCGCGCAGCATGCTGCCAAGATCGAATGTGGTCAGCCCATGAGACGCCCGGATACATCCTGCGGCTTTGGGGGTCCCTAGGGTTCCTTTAAAGGGCCGATAAGGGTTACTATGAGGGATCTATAAGGGTACTATGGGGTTTACGGTTTTGGGGGTTTTGGGCTGAGGGTTGTTGGGTCTTTAGGGTTTTAGCGGGTTCAGCTGACCTCCAACAGATTCCGAAGTGAACCCAGGACTTGCTGAACCTCTCCTATAAACGCATAGTATCTGAGAATATCCCATAATGCTTTCTGCCACGATATCCTATAAACCGAAATTCCACTACTTTTCAGAATGTTCTATGCTCTCCCACAGCGTCCCATAGTTTCTATTCTACCTCATGAAATGTCAGCACCTATCCTGTAACCGGTGAGTGTATAAGAAAATCCTCAAGTGACAAGCCCATGACAAACAAGTACACACACATGCGCGTGGGAATAAAGCACATGGCAAACAGAAACACGAAGAACCTACGGCTACCGTAAGAGCCCTAAGACCCCTCCCATGCCACAAGAGCTGCGATACTCACAACCCCCTCACTTTGCCTTCAACCCCGGATAGAAATACCCGGTCTCGCCCGTTAGAGATGCGAAGTCCTCCTGTTGTTGATGAAGCTCCTGGGAGTCCAACTATGGGGTCCAGCTTTTCGGGATTTCCGGGCATGGCGGCGCAGAGAATGGAAACTTTGGTGCGACTTCGTCCATTTAGAACCGCATGACAGCACCGCCTCATCTGCCGTTTTCAAAGGTGGGGGCTATCAGTGGCGATGATTGTCTGTCATCACGACCACCAGTCCAGCTGTCAGATTCACGCTAGTGTGGATGTAGTTCCTTCTATTGCCATATTAATCTTGTTCGTATTCTTACGGCAAGATCTTGTTGTTCGTGGTATTTCTATAATGATCATTCATGTAGACCTTGATTAACAGCCCCGTAATTACCTTAAAATTCCGGCCCTCACAGAGTCGGAGTGTATTAACCAGGATCTATACGTTATCGCTGTGTTTATTGCTTTCGGTATTGGGTCACATTACAACGCCAAACCACGATAAACGCTTAAACCCGATTCCTCAATCCTACCTTAACCCCGAATAACCTACCTTTTTCAGGACTTCTTCAAGGAAGTCATGATCAGGAACCCTAAAAAGGTAGGTTATTCAGGGTTAAGGTAAACCCTAATCGTTCAGGACGAGACGCGGGAAAGAGGTAGGATCCCGTACTTGGCCTAGGCCCATGCGAAAGCGGAAGTAGGAGGCCAGGGTGTCATAGCCGTTTCCTTGGCAGGCATTTAGGGTTCAAGGTTATAGAGTTTGGGGTTACTCAGGGTTTCAGGTTTGGGGCTAGGGTTGAGGGCTTGGGTTCTTGGCACCAACCGGATCACGAAACAAAGAACGGTGGAGACCCTACACCAGGAAGCAGGAACCCTGCGGTGCCGTGACTTCAGCTAGAACCCGCAATGGATGCGCTTCAGAGAAGTGTTGACTCCCCCATGTTGCGGCACTACAAGTAGTAGCCTTAGCAGAAGTGGCTTCGCATCCGTAAACTCCGTAAACCAAAGACCCTGAGACTGCAACGCTTGGTACCTATGCTGAACGATGACTGTCATATGAAAACCATGGAAGACTAAGTGCTTAAAGCTGTAACGGCTGTAACACATGCTTTGGCGCACAACGCTCCGTTTGAGAACTGGCCGAACGGCCATCGTAGTTGAGATTCCCGATATTCCGGTCAACAAAGAAGAGTCTTGCAGCACATAATCCGAGGTAAAGATAGCACCCCTTGTCGCCTAATTATGTTCCTGCGTTCATGCTCCATTCAGCGAAGTCACGGTAGACATAGATGACCTTGGCAAGACTCTGAAAAGTTTGAAAGCTTGGACATATCGAGGCCAGCTTCAACAATAAGTACAACCTGTCTGTCCCTTTGCCACTGACATGCCAGATCCGAACATGGGAACTTTGCGCTGCTCCTAGGGTCGCAGCCCACAGAAGGTCTTTGCATCCGAGGCCCTAAGGGGCTATGTCGGGTGCAGAAGGATTTTTAGGGTTTAGGGTTTAAGGAATAAACCGTAAACTCAAACCCCTTAGCTGCAGATGTTCAGCTCACGACACGTCTGAGTTTGTCCTGAACCCACGCGACAACTCTGCTTACCTTGTCAAAGGTCAGCCTGCAGCCCTTGCCCCAAAACCCTAAATCCTAAAGAGCCCTTCACCCTGAGCCCTAAAATACACGAATCATAGATGTATATAAGCTTTATTATAGGAGCCCCAAACACTTAAGCTCTAAACTCCGAAAACCCAAAAATCCTATTGCTTGTGAACTCTTCAGACTTCTAGAGGTTCTAGTTCATGGTCGGGATAGGATTGAAAATTTACATATTTATTCCCTATTGGGTTTAAGTACCCTTAAAAATGTAAAATGTTACCCAACTATGACAAAGGGGGTTTAGGCGATCTGTAGTTTGTGTTGAATGCCTGCAGGGGTCTAGAGTGATCCAAGGCGGAGGAGTTTAGCTGCACGGCAGTGTGTAGCTTGCAGAGTGCAGGGTTCACTGTGGGGCTCTTAAGGGGCCAGAGTTTAGGGGTTTAGAGCTCTTTAGAGGTTTCGGTTGTGGGCTTTGCTCTGTCAGGGGGATGACCTTTCTGGTTCATGAGGGTTTGGCGTTTACGGCTTCAGGGTTCAAGATGGTTCAAGTTTTCGGGCTCTTAGGGGAGCTGAGGCTTACGGTTCTTACGGGCACAGTTCCTTAACCCTGAACCCCAAGCCATGGGGGCTCAGTTAGGCTTTAGGGTCTAGGGATTAGGGTTTAGGGATTAGGGTTTAAGGTTTAGGGATTAGGGTTTAGGGCTTTAGGGGTGTAGGGGTTTAGGGTTTAGGGACAAGGCGCCCTTTGGAACTTCTTGGCACAGTTTGGGCACATGCACTGGCTCGCAGCCTGATGGTCCACGGTGCCAGCCTCCAGCAAATAATAAATACTAGGGGCCTTAGGAAATAGAATAGGGCCCCTTAAAAGGGTGCTATAAGGGCTACTATAAGGACTACTAGAAGGATGTACTTTAAGGGCCTTAATAATACTAAGGGCCGTAAGAATTAGAATTTGGTTCCCTTTAAAGGAGTCTACAGGGGCTACTATAAGGGACCTATAGGGGTACTATAATATAAGGGCCTTAAGAATTAGAATAGGGTTCTGGGACCCGTTATACTACATCATTACAATAGGGTTCCTTTAAAGGGCTCCCTTTACAGGGTGCCATAAGGGCTACTACAAGGACTACTAGAAGGATGTAATATAGGGGCCTTGATAATTAGAATAGGGTGCTGGGGCCCATTAATTATACTATAATTATAGTAAGGAACCCCCAAAATAGTGTAGGTCATTTTTTAAGCCCCTATGTTAGGGTGTCGGCTTTGGTTCCCTCTTCAGGGCTGAAGGGCTGTAGAGGTGTTCAAGATAGCCGGATACAGGAACAGCCTGAAGGCCTTCCTGAAAGACTGGGCGTCCAGCACCCGTCAGATTTGTATGGGTGGGGCTGTCAAGAAGCTGCTATGGCAAATTGAACTCAAAATGCCCTTGTTCATACTCTCAGCTGCTCGCAAAATCCGAACCATCGACTCTGCACACTCATTAATTACTCCCCCGAAACCCCAAGACCTGAAGGCGGCCACACCCTACATAAAGCCTGAGTACGAACTGGTAACCCCAAGCCTCAAACTGCTGAGCTTTTTCGCCATTCGCCCTACAGCCTGGGCCACTAAACCCTAAAGCGTAATCATGGAGGGCTTATGTCTTATGGGCCAAGCGGTGTAGGTGTCGGACTTCAGTTGTTTCAGGGGTTCAGGCTTAGGGTTTACAGATTTGCTGGTCGAGCACACTGGCATTAAGTTTGGTAGTTTTTGGGCCCATGGCTTCTAAACTAAAAAGGTTCCGAATTTCGACTTTCAGGTTTAGAGTCCGTCCACCCCCAGGGTAGAATATCGCATAATTGCATAAGCCCCCCCCCCCCCCCAAAAAAAAAAAAACTGTCTCAAAAAAAGCTCACGAAAGCCCTTGCACCCCTGCCTTGCAGGGGTGCGTGTCGCAGTTGAAGGGCTCATGGGTCTTCCAGATGCGCATACCCGTGCCTAGGGATAGGGTTTAGGGCATAGGGGTTTAGGGTTTAGGAGTTTAGGGTTTAGGGTTTAGGAGTTTAGGGTTTAGGAGTTTAGGAGTTTAGAGTTTAGGGTTTAGGGGTGTAGGGGTTTTATGACAAATCGGGTCTAAGTACCCATATACATGTAGAATGTTACCCAACTATGGCACAGGCGCGCGTGCGGAACATGTCGCGAGAAGTCCAGCCCTTGCCATCTTCCTCAGCAAGCATGCCATATAAGTTTCTTTAGAGGTATGGTAAGGGCTCCTTTAAGGTTACGACAAGGGCCCAAAACCCTAAAGCCCAAACCCCAAGGCAAAAAACCCCAAAGCCCAAACCCTAGGCCTTAAACCCTAAACCCTAAACCCTAAACCTCATCCTAAACCCTAAACCCTAAACCCTTAGGCCCTATAAAGCCCTTCCGTTTAAGACTACAAGGCAAAGAAACCTCGGGCTCAAGGATCGGAGTCCGTAGGGTTTTTCGGCCTCGGGGCTCTTAAATTTCAGGGTTTCGCCTGCGAGATCTGGGGCTTAAGCGGGGTTCACGGATGTAGGGTTTAGGGTTTAGGGTTTAGGGTTTTAGGGTTTAGGGTTTTAGGGTTTAGGGTTTAGGGTTTAGGGAATGTAGGTTGCAGGATGAGGTTTAGGGTTGAGGGCTTGGGCACACGAATGTTCGCAAGCCAAGGCAACTAAAGATCCTGTTCAGGGATGTTCGGCGTAAGCACCATGTGATGCTCAGACAAACACCGAAGGCTTCGGGATGCTGTAGGAAGTATCGGAAGCTAGAGGGCTCTTCAGTCAGATAAAACCTAAACCCTAAACCCTCGCAATCTGATATCAGACGGCGATGAACCCTAAAACCGAAACCCTAACAATCGAAGATCAGGCGGCGATGAAGGGGATGAAGTCATCCACGGCTTTGAAGGACGCCACCTGTAGAGGTCCGGGATTCTTCACCGCCTCAGATCGGGGGGGTCCTGGCCTTACAGGCCCAGAGGTTGTATGGGTTTGGGGTTTCAAGCTTAGGCTTAGGGTTTTCTAGGGTCTGACGCTTAGTAATAGGGATTTGAGCTTGGAGGACAGATTCCCGACCCATCGAATGTTCGCGCTACTTAGATGATAGGCTGGGGATCTGATTGCGCGAGTAGAGTAGGCTTTCGCCCTTTTCAACACTTTCACGGCGTGGGGTTCGGGAAGTTTAAAAGAGTTTCAGACTCTCAAAACAAGGCGTGGGGGGAGTCTAATTGCTCATCGTGAGTGCAACCCAGAACTGCTCGAAACAATTGTAGAAAGCCTTCTGAAACCCTGAAACATCCTTTAATATTGATTGCGCTTCCCCGGAATTCTGGGACGCCCAACTCCCCCGTTGGATATAGAAGGCCGAGGATGTGGCAAAGTACAGGTTCGTCACCAAATGCCGCACCTTCGCATGCACCCAGCAATTCCTTAAAGTTTAGGGTTTAGTTTGGGTGTCCGCACTCGCTAGGTGTTTAGGGCTGAGCAGCTGGCGAACCTTTGAGCCCTCATATGGTAGAGGGGCCTGAGAAAATTAGCCTAGGGCTGCAAAAAAACGAGTTGAGGTACTTTAAGCGTACAACCCTGCTGCCGCTACCCATGCGCCTTCAAGCGTGGGCGTAAGTAGGGGGTATGCTTACCTAGACCCCCCAACTTTTCTTTACTGTAGCCCCTAGTTACCTCTAACTGAGAAATATCAGAGCCCGTTAAAGGGTCCTGGTAAACCCTAGACCTTAAACCCTAGGTCGAGAAGCCGCTTCCATTGCGAAACATGGTTAATTCTCCCCTTGCTGGTCCTTTTGTAAGGGTGCCGTACGGTTTTGGGGACCAAAAAGGGACCCTAATTTGGAGAACTACCCACATACTTGTCTACTCGCAGAACTACTGTGAACTGACTGTGAAGGACAGCATGCCTGAGACGACAAAGAGCAAAGGTGCTGGTCGGGTGCGGTTTTCCCATGTGTATGTACAATGGTCTGCATACCTGTGCATACATGGATGGGTGCACATAGTACACATGCACATATGCATGCTGTGTAGTGTAGCCGTCGTGCACAAGATATTGTGTACATATACTATACTCTTACTTTGAAGCACACAGTTCATGCTTGGTTATATAGGTGCACGTACGCCTGATGTGTTGTATGCGAATATTGGTGGCATGTACGCTATGCCGCAAAAAACGATACGCACTGCTTGTGAGGCTTCTATATACAAGGTTCGATGGTCTTGTCGCCACTCCTGCTGCGTGCTTTCTGAACACTCAAAACAGACATGACGGGACATCACAGACGCATGAACGCAGCACCACAAACACCCTTAGCCCTATACCTCAAATATGCATAGAGAGCGGCCCATGTCGAGCCCGTCTTGGGATAGCTCGTGATCCAGATGTCCTGATGCAGGATACGACTTTCTCACCACGATGTGGAAGCATCTAACGATTGCCACTCAAACAAGATGAAGATAATCGAAGCAACAGAATGGTAACTGAAACAATCATGCCCTGCCCCTGCACACCTCTCGGAAGCTGGTGCATGTATACTCCCCGAAAGACCGGGCAAACTGGTAACTGTATGGGCCTGAAGAATTAGAACAGGATAGGAATGCTATATGTAATTCTCCAGACTCCAGGCTCCTATATAACCTGAGATGCAAGGTACATGACCGAGGTTGTAAGTCGCAACTATATCTACACGAGCTTTCGCCGTTCACCCCTGCGACCCATAGACCCTGGACCCTCAACCATGGACTCCAAAAGCTGTAACGAAAAATGCTAGAAATTAAAAGACCAGTGCTCCTGGTCCGTCGGATCGTCCTCTGGAAATCGCACGGGCCCCGCAGTGATCCCTTTGCAGGCGTCCTAGCCACAGGGTGGGTGGGCTTGAAGTTTAGAGGATTTTGGCGCCTGGTTGCAAGGTTTTATGCTTTAGGGTTTCAGGGTATATGCTCAGGATTCAAAACTGCATTGTCTTTGAGCGCCCGTCTGCGGAGATGTCCTCCCCGCTACTCCAGGAAGTGAGGGTTTAAGGCTCAGGGACAGGAGGAGACCTGTTGTCAAATCTTTTGGGGCTTCGCTGCCATCTGAGCTTCTTGGTCGGTAAATACATCAACGTTTTGGTGCTGTTTCGGGTTGTTGGGTCGGGACAGCGCGGCGAGAATGAGCAAGATCAGCCCTCTTATTCGCTGGTTGCCAAGTAGGAAGATCATAGAACCCACAGGCCGCGAGCTTAACCCAGGAAGAAGATTATGCTATCGCCAACCCTGCCCTCCCTGGTCCTTGCACAATGGGCAGTTCATGACCAATTGCCGGACGTTGCAGGAGCCTCCTTGAGTAGCAGTCTTTCGCGAGTAGAGAGAACACCGGATCTTGACACCCACTGTATAGCATTGTGTACGTGTCGGTACATGTGTATAATGCATATACAAATAAATATATACATATATATATATATATATATATATGCATATACATACAGCATATATATATATATAAATTATCATATGTTATTGGCATGTGCATACAACGATAGCTCCACATCTGACGACTTTGGGCAGCAGGGGGTGAAACAAAGCTTCGACGCATGAAAACGATGTGTACACCAATAGACGGAACTGGATGATATAGCGGCCTCAGTAATTAGAATAGGGTTGGGGATGTATACTGTACTCTCAATATGATAAGGAACCGCGAAAAACCCTATTCTGCCTTTTCAGGCTCCTATCTATATACATTACCCATCTTCGGTTTGGCGCTGCAATCTCGGCTAATCGCACATCCAGACGTGGCAGACTGCACAAACCGGAAGCGCATACAGTGCCTTCGTTTCGCGACATCCAAAAAAAAGATAGAATTCTCAAGACGGTGCCCCCAAAAAGACAATGTGTCAGTGGAAAACGTAGCAGAAAAGGCTGTGACAGGCCACATGGGGCTCCAAGCTCGACACTCCCACGATACGACCACCAAAGCGAGTTGAAATCCGGACTCCGAACTGGGAGCCGCACAGTTGCGGAGCACGATTTGCTCTCCAATATCCGCACGGCACGATTAGGGCGCGATTTCGCGAGGACGAAACGCACCGGACTGTGGCTTGACCTGCGACGCGGCCAAAGCTGGCAACCTTCCAACGGAAAACGTGCCAATAGCACAATGTGCTTCTGTAGATACCCGGAATCCCCGGATGGCGCTGGCGACAGGGATGCACCACCCAAGGGCCGGAAAAGCTTGAATCTCAACCTCAATGCAGAATACGAATTATAGCATAGTGTAGTATAATGTAACATTACATGATATAAGACAATGTCGCAGAACACAACATGCTGTTAGATACTACGATATCAGACACTCGAATATGATATAAAGAATAGGAACTAATCCAAAACATCTAGTCTAAATCAATCTAAACTCATCGATGCTATTCATGTGTATATTATCGGTTATACTGCGATACATTATACTACTGCAACCAAGCCTGATATGTTACAACCTGTTGAAGCATAAACTAGCATGATATGCCATGACATCATATCAATATTTCGTAATTCAGTCAATTCAATCTATTCTAACCCATAATGTAATTCAACCTATTACTACATAATCGAATAAAACATGCTGTAATGAAACCTCATCTAATATAATATGATATGATAGAAGATAACGAAATCTGACAGAACAGAATCTAGTAAAATACAAAAAAGTAATACAACATCGTCCGTTCTGGAGCGTGGTAAGCAACAGGTTTACGCCCAAGATCCGCCAAGCAAATTCCGGCAAACTTCGAAAGCTAAAGTATGCTAAGCTGCTTCAGTACCCTAGTTCATGGTTGGGATAGGATTGAAGATGTACATGTTTATTCCTTATTGGGTTTAAGTACCCTTAAAAATGTAAAATGCCACCCAACTATGACAAAGTACCATCTTGAGACCCCCACAACCCCTAACCTTGACAACCACCACGCTGCCTTGAGACCCGGCCTCTGCTTGACTGACCTTGACATCCTCAAGCCCATAAGTCTCCAAGACCTCCAAACGCGTTAGACTCTGAAGCCCACGACCAGAAATCCTCTGAAGCCCTGGGATTTATCTATCTTTCTTTCATTCTCTCTCTCTCGCTCTCTCTCTGCTTCTCTGTCTGTCTGTCTCTCTGTCTCTCTGTCTCTCTGTGCACAGACAGCCGGCAGGCAGGCAGGCAGGTATGCGATTACGTAAATACATATATACATATATACATAGATATAGATATACATATATATATATATACATATTACAAAACATGTACATAATGCATACATATACACCCAAATGTGTATGCACATCTACACGTATATGCAGATACACACACATATATATATACACACATACTCACCACACTTATATACTTACGTACATGCATACATACTATACATACATAAATACATGAATATATACAGCGTAACGTACAGACATACATACATACATACGTACATACACACATACATGCTTATATGCATATAAACACGTGAACAGATATTGTGTGCATCTGGCTGTATAATATAACATACATATCCGGTTGTGTCTGTCACTTACTTATGTGTTCATGTATTTATCTTTATTTATGGTTACATGTGCATTGGTTTCTATACGCAGGTGTATGTCTGTACCATATTTCATCAGCGGACCCCTGCACCCCCTACTTCCGCGCCTTTGGAGCCTCGCAGCGCGGCCGGTCGATCTTCGATAAAGCCTGTGCACATGCTCCTGTCAAGGCTCTTGGTGACAGGGTGGGTTTCGGGTTTGCGGGTTTGGGGCTCTTGGGTCCATGGCTAAAAGGTTTGGAGTTTAGGTCTATGGCCTTACGGCTTAGAGGTTAGGGCTTGGGAGCTTCTGGTTTCTTCATGGGCTTTTGAAATTGGAAAGGCCGACAAGGGCTTCAGGTCCAGGAGCTGGGGTGCAGAGCTTGCAAGTTGAGACTTAGCTGCTCGTAAAGCATTACTGGGTTTGGAGGCTTCGAGTTTAGCTTTTGCAGGCTTCTAGTTCATAGGCTACGGTGATGCTTTTGAAACATGCGGAGATTGGCATACGGGTACTAGTACCCTAAATAGTAGGATCCTTATTATAAGGACCCCAAAATGAAGTACCCCTAATTTTCGGAAGCTCCCCATACCTGCACAAGTGGTTTGCACTACGGCCGCAACCTCAAGGCCCTGGCCCCCTGGCCAACTTTGAACAAGCGGAAAACTCCTGCTTACACGAATATGGGGGGGGGCCTTCGTAAATAGAATAGGGTTTTGGGGCCCACTATACTCTTTTACACTAAGGAACCCCCAAAGTAGTATGGGTAATTAAATGTTAAGGCCCCAATAGTACCATCCTGACACCCCTTCCACACCTCCAACACAGATGACACAGAAGGGTAAAAGGGGTGGTTGGGGGTGGTGGCCAGTGGTGGTGGTTCGGGTGAAGAGGCAGGAGTGGTGGGGTTTTCGGCGGCAGTGGTGGTGAGCAGGTAGAGGTTGTAGGATGGTAACGCTGGTGGGATAGGAGTGGGGCTGCAGGCAGCGGTGGCCTCAATGTCCGATTTTCAGAAATTACTTCGTGACTTCTACCCACTACCAGGACTGGACGAGCTTGGCCCCCTTTCACATATCTAGTAATTCACTCCGCACGTTTATTTCAGGTTTGCAGACACTTGGTATAAGGTCGGGCTGCGTCTGCAGGGCACGGAGCTTATGCTGACATTAACACCCTGAAAAAGCCTTCTAGCCCCTTCCTTAACCCTGAAGAACCTACCTTTTCAGGGTTCCCATGATGATTTCCTTACATAAGTCCTTAAAAAGGTAGGTTCTTCAGGGTTAAGGCTCAGCCTACAGCTGCAGAACTCCGGGCTGGTTCACAGATTCGTGTGGGAATCCGTCTGGAGCTTGCCCGGCCAAAGCCAGTTGATGAGGGTTTACCTGTTTCAGTAGCTGGGGCATCAAAGGAACCATGGAACCGCAAATCTGCAAGGCTGCAAGGATGTGAAGTGAAGCGATCGCTGCTGTCGCGCACTGAAATCGAAGTTAATGTTCCGGTGTTGAGCCCGGTCATGGGTACCCCTCTTCCGTTCCGACAGAATGCAACCCTCGAGCCCTTGAAAGGTAGCCTTGCGAAATGCAGCTTGAGCTCGGAAGTTCTAAAACCCCTTACTGACCCCTCCGAATTGAGCTTCGTAGCCTAAATCATTCGATCAGCCAAAGACTTCAGGCCCAAACGCCTGCACCTCTAAACCCCACTCCTAAATCAGGTGTTCGTCAACATCCAAGGCCCTTAAAGTCCTAATACCTTAGAAGAGGCCCCCACCCTGTAACAGTGGTATAATGGGAATATAATAGGGCCCCAATATAATCCCTGGTTCTAAGCCGGATCATGTACCCAGTGTTTTTGGGCTTTTTATGACATTAAGCTTTTGAGGCTTTTTCGGCTGCGGACACATAAGCAGAGTATCTGAACACCCTTGCAGTGCAACTGGTACTTTGCGAAGCAATAAACATCGCGATACTTGCATAAGCGATCGTTTCATCTTCCAATCAACCTAGTGCGATATGCATGCCGTCCAGAAAACTCGCCTGTGTGGTGTGGCTTCAAAAACCGCAATGCGCGAGATTTTACGCTACACGAAAAGGTTTGACTGACTGTTTCGTGGAAGGAAACGACGACCATGTTGCCACGATCGAGCGTGTGAGATGAGCGGCCCTTCAGTAGCGATCGTGCTTGATATTCATCGATGAGTGGGCGACATTTTTCACGATCATCATGTCGTGGTAAAGTACCTGATAGCCTTGTCCGAATCCGTCTCTCAATAAGAGACCATTTGCATTCGATGGCATTGCTGCTGAATCCATTCTGGTTTACGATCTCGCCCTGGGAGTGATTGACAATCTCATGACGAAGGAGTCTTCTCCGATAGTCCATGAAGTTCGCGATGGGCTTTGAGAGAAGATAGAGTAGCCTTCCATTTGTCGCTCACAAAAATGTCTCCACTTTTCATTCCCAACATGGAAAGGTTCGTTTTCATCTCCTGGTGTCCACGTGGTTTTCCGTCATGTGCATCTGCGGCGTTCTTCAGGATGCGAAAAATAAAATGTGTCTTGACGTGTCCGTGGAGCACTGCACCCCACAGCCATATTTGATCACGTTCAGGGCGTCCGGAGCGTGAAGGAGCACCTGGCTTTTTTTGTTCAAATGCGTCTCATCTGCTATGAAAATACGTGCATTACCAGCATACTTCAAGTGCATCTTCTGGGGCTTCTTGAGTGAGGTTGACGAGGATGAAGGTCTCTTCAAGGACGAAGCTGGTTTCTTTGCGGGTGCCGTACGAGAAGAAGGCTTCTTCACAACATGATAAGCAGCAGCAGGCTTCTTGGTATTGACTTTGCAAACAGAAGGCTTTCGAAGTAGCTCTTGAGATAAAACACTATCAAAGCCCTGACTCATCTGCAATTGAAACCAGCTGCGCAGAGTTCCTTGGACGGAAGCAATCCAGGAATCGATGCTATCATGTCGTGCTGGATGGAGTTCCCGAACAATCTGTTGACGAGGATACTCCAGAATCCACATAACAAAGCACTCCAACTTTGTCATCCACATGCACTGCTTGACATGATGAAGGAAACCGATGGAAGCTGCCTGATACTGTTATCACGGAAATCCGGACATCCAGAGATATCAGACCGACTGCCACGCCAGCAATAGCGCTGGGCTCTGAAAACTAGCGTGTACGGGAAGGAACAACTTTCGCAGACCCTCTCGTCAGGCACAAGTTTGAGAGCTTGAAGTGCAAGAAGAGCACGTGTGGCCAATGAGTCTGGTAGAGGAGCAGGATCACGAACGACGCTATATCTCACTGTTGATAAGAACTCGGTCCTGTTCACAAAGTCCGCAGCGAGGATAGCGCTCCGGAATGCGATCCAATCTGCATAAGAAGCCATGTTGCGTCAAATACTTTGGAAATTGAGCTTGATAGCTGCAGGTGTGGACGTGTAGTTCCGCACACCATGTTCATTATCCAACACAGTGCAACAAAACAACAGCACGTCAGTACACTATGGCATTTTCGATGCATCTGAAGCCTTTGTCCGCTGATCTCCACTGCAACCATTCGGTCTAGCACCAGGCGTCTTAAAATGTGATATCCCTTTGTCGTATTTAAATGAACGCAAATCATAAAACTTCAAAGGTGTATTCGCCCCAGGGACTTCACAGATGCACTCACGATGCTCTGCTACGAAAGTATAGCTACTGAATTTCTACTCTTCCACGTCCATTGCGTCCATCTCCCTTTCCAATGCCATTTCGAGTTCATCTGGAACGTGGCCCACATCAGGGAAATCCTCATTCACGTTGTCGGTGTGGTCGCCGAAGCCTAGTAAGTGAGAGTGAAAAAAAAATATGAAAATAAGATCGCAGTGCCAAGATACTATGTGTGAAGATTTCCTACGATGTTATCGTATACTTACAACGCGAGCGGCCTGGAAAGTCAGGGTTCAGAATTGCTGTAGAAGATGGAACATCACCGCGTGCACTCTTACTGGAATGCGACGTGCTTGCATCAGCAGCATCCACATGCGGACGTTTCTTTGGAGATGGTGAGGGGGTATCCAAGTCGATTGCCTGAGGGCCACTCTCCTCTAAGTTGCGGAAGGCGTGAATGACCTTTTCTTTCTTGACTTTTGCGAGAAGAGCTTGTTCCGGAAGAATAGCAGGGCGAGATTGCTCAGGATACCTTTCTATTTCATGCTTTTAACGAAACCGTGTGGAAGGAAAACAAACAACCTATCTAACTATTTAAAATATCGGGCTATGCTATGAAAACAACTTATGAGGAATCTAACTTTACATGGAAAAGCATGTATAATCAAAGACAAGTACCGCACTTCACCAAACAATCCACCCCTGGGCCGGTAGATGGTGCAACCACGAGGGATACTCTCGCCGTTTAGGAGACGTCGAAGTTCCTGTGACCACACGGAATCCTCATGATAGGACGGGGGAAGTTCGTGAGCATGCGGGTTGAGCTTGTAGGCTTTGAAGATCTCGTGCTGGGACTGGACGAGAAGATCTTTGGGCTCGTTGTCCCAGCAGGGAATGAAGCTCACATAGTCTTTGGCCGCTGCAGCAACGCGATGATACACGCCACTGTCTGTAAGGACAATGAAATGGGTGCGTGCTAAAATAGCATCGAGGTCTTCTGCTTCGTCCACAGCACTGAAGGAGGGAGTGATCAACTTGATGAAATTCTCATGAGAGATATGCCAGCACTTGGTGGTGTTCATGTTGGCGAAAGCTTCCTCATCCACGCTGCGGTCATATGGGTTGTTGCAGGCATGGCGGCCCGCACCTTGTTCGAAGTGTGCCGATGAATACCTTGCCCAGACTGTGGCATCCTCTTCCTTTGTGTGTATATTATTGTGTTGATTCGGCGATTCTTGGAAATGCAAAACTGTATCAATACAAAAAGATAAATATGTCAAGCCACGGATGGATTGAGAAACGCCTTGAGGAAGGATGCGTCCATCCTTTGCAGCATGCCGTCATCGAAGACACCTGGTTTAAATCTGGTGAGGGGTTCCGCTTTAAAGAAGTCCAGGTGTTTCGCTGTAAGGATGGAGGGAACCAAGTCTGCGCGGTCTGCCGGGTCAATCTCGTACTTGGATTGCGTGAACAGGACAGCCTTTGAGCCCAAGGACTTGCCTGTACGGGTTCGTCCTATCCATGTGATAGCATGTTGTCGCATCGATGGAAGCATCTTACTCAGAACGTTGTCCAAGAACCAGGGTGTGAACGACTTTAAGGTAAACGGCCAGTGCTCGATCGTCTTCGCGTTTTGTCTACCACGCATATGATTGTGGTGCGCTTCCTTTACCCTACCCTCGGACCAACCCTCAATTTTGCTACCAGTGGTGTTGATCTGCTCATCGGTCCACTCCATGAACTGATTGCGGTTATTGGCCTTGGGACCAAACTCGCGGATGAATTTGTAGCCCTCCTCTCTGGCTTGCTGATCAATAGAAACTTTCTTTTCGAACTTCGGTTTGATAAGCCAGTAACGTAGTTGCTTGCCACCCATTTTGTCAAGCATGACATTGAGGCCCGTGAGAGCAAGCCGGGTGTGATTACCCCAATCAAACCGCAAAGGAGTACCATGACACATCTGGACACAATCTGAAGCTGAGACCTTGTTGCGGTGAAGGTACACATGCTTGAAGATGTGAACATAGGATCCATCCGTATCTCCTCCGGGAGGTGGCTGTGCAGTTTGTATGATGATTTGCATGCTGTACGGCACGGAGGGCTCTTTCTTCAAGTTGAAGGGCTCAGGGAGATTGGAATCTTTGTTCTCGCAGCAAAACTTGTAGAGGTTGTCAAACATGGTGACGGTGACCTCGAGTGGGTGATGCATGATAGCATCAGCAAATTGCTCGAGTTTGGTGGCGCTGGAATCGAGATGACGAACAGGTAGATCACCGATGGTCACTTCCCCCGTTGTTCGGTCTGAACGCAGGGGTCGTCTCTCTGGACCCTGGAGCTTCATACCATTTGCTTGCCCACCAGCTTCATCAAAATTCATGCTACCGTCTTGACCACCTTCATCTACGCGGAAGCTTGCCATGGTAGGAATAGCTACACGTAATACGAGATTGCATAAGCGAGAACGCTGCGAAGATTTCAATTCATACACAGACGTGTAGAATGAGTGTGATGTGATGCAATTGGAAAATGCAATTGCACTGGTACGAGGCGCACTTCCCTTTTTCGTCGTGATCGTGTGAGTGAGACCTGTTCTCTTGTGAGACGCATTGAATACTGTAGCTTAGCTAATCAATGTCAACAGATCCTCACATGTCAAAAGCTCCTGGCCCTTCTCAGTCAGTTTGCAATCAATATTGTTCACGTCCAGCACTTTGGAACCTGACCGAAATAGACAAGTAGCCATAACACATAGAACTACGTCGAATACAATACCACGTTATTACTCTAACGAAAAATCCCGGAAAGTTTTTGTTTATTCATGTCTAAGCCGTCTAAGCAACCATCAGGCAAAGTAGCGATGTGACGTTCCCAATATACCGGCGCACTTGGTACTGCATCGGCCGCTGCTTTTGCATGCGGTCCTCAATACACTGCTTTTGATCATACAACAGAACAAGTTGGAATATAACAAACGCGAATATGTGGATATGGTTTAAAAAACTAAACAAATCTATGAGAAAAGAGTCGACTCAAGCAATCGCGGATGCTAAGCAGAATGTCCAAGGGAAGGCGCTGCTGTGGGAAGGCCATACTATCAGCAGGACCAACAGTGCTCGACTCGAACAAGGCAGCTTGAGCGGAAACATGAGACAATACGAATAAGAGCCGAAAGAAAACCAATACCACAAAAACCAAAAAACAATATCAAAAAAAACAAAAAAAACTATACCCAAAAAACAAAAACCATTTCAGAACTCTTTCATACAAATACATAATTTCAAGCAGTTCTTGAATATCGGTTTTGTTGATTCTTTGTTTTTTGTGTATTGGTTTTTGTTGTTTTTGATACTGTTTTTTTTTGGTTTTTGTGGTATCGGTTTCTATTTAGGAACCCCCCTGGAAGGCATAGAAAACGTAGTGCTTCATGAGGACCGTACCTGCAAGTCAGAAGAAACCAAAAACGCTGGGCGCGCGAACCGGCCTAAAGCCTCCCTGGTTCTAAGCCGGATCATGTACCCAGTGTTTTTGGGTTTCTAATCCCTATAGTCACTATTGCAGGGTGGGGGCCCCTTCTAACTAATACCCCAAAAGCACCCCGAAACCCTTGCAGCTCAAGTCCTCTTCGGGCAGCCCTGCATGCAGGAGCTGCATCGAGTCATCTCTTCCTCACCTGACTGTCCAGAGTTCAAACAAAGGGCACAGTGTGTTGCTTATGTTCTTTAGGTGTTTCCTAAAACCGAAAGACCGAAACCCTAAACCCTTAATCCTTTTGGGGGTGGGTTGTTAGGCTTCTCGGAGTCGCGTCCTCGGTCTTACTTTCGGAGCTCTATATAGTATATGCACCGAAAAACCAATCTACATATTGAAGCCTCTTCAGGACGCGCAGAAACTTTATGAATGTCCTGACCGCGCTTCTTCTGCGGTTCAAGATGCTGCGAAGGCTGTGACATTTTGCACTAGAGGACCATGCAATGCCATTCAGCATAGTGCCATGCAACCTGTGATATTTTGGCAGGGCGAATGGCCAGGCCTTTGTTTCTGTCGACACAGAAGCTCTCACAGGTCTTCCTGGCCAGGGGGTGACTATAACTGCGGTGGAAAGAGGAAGCTTGATAGCTCTGGGCATCTTGGAGCGCGAGTTTGGGAATTTGGAGTGTGCAGAATGACCCCACACTCCAAGACGACCGGAACCCAATCACGAACCTCTGAACCTTAGATGAAGCCCCAACTTCACACCCCTTGTAATGGCAACAAACTCCCCGTGTTTCGGGCTCAAGGTTTGGACAGTTTTTTAATTGGGGTGAGGGCTCTGGGACTTCTATGTTGTTTTAACCGCTCCTCTTTCACTCTGCTATTGCCTTCCTTCTGAAGAGCCCACAGAAACACTAGCAGCCAGACTCACTTATCACCCATAGCATTCTCAGGCGCCAAGGATTCTGGGCTTAGGGTTTGAGACTGAGGTTGCACGCATCTCCAACCCGAACACACACAAGTCCGGACCCCCAATTGCGATACCCCCGGCCCCAGCGGTTCAGGCCAGGACAGGATCTTCGGCTGCAACATCCGACAACATCGGTAATACTAATTGCTAAAGTATACTGACAAACACCAACAGTAGTCGTATAAAGACCCACGATGCCCTTGTAAACCCTTCCGAGATGCTTAAGTACACTCTGCCATCCCCTAAAAATCAAATCAAAACCCAATACCCTTATCAAACCAAAACCCATAACGTCCTTACAGAGCCTTGTCAAAACTTTCGCATCAGAAAAACCGAAGCACACTAGGCCTCTCTGGATGGCAGAACTCCCCATCCGAGCATTGCAAGGAAGACAGGCAGCGTCCTCTCGGTGCTATTTTGTTGCAACCCCTACGGCTCGACGTGCCGACAAAGGGGGTCCTTTAAGGGATCTAAAGGGCTGCCTGTCATGGTCTGTAGGGTTTTTTGAGCATTCGGGTTTTGGGACTTTCGGGTTTCAGGGCTTTCGGGTTATGGGATGTTATAGGACTTTCGGGCTTTGGGATTTTGGGGTCACTGAGTTTAGTGTTTTGGGGTTCAGGGGTTCAGGGATGTTTTGCTGTAATGGCTTTTTTCCTGCGAGTGCCGCCATGCCTTGAGTTGTGACTCGGCTTCAGGGCTGTCGGGTTGGGATTCTAGAGCTGAGTGCATGGGAGTTGGTCGGGCTTGAGTATGAGCAGAGAAATGATGTCAACATCAAGGAGGATGGTCATCATGAACAGTAAATAACTCATCGCTGTCGCCATGGCTCTGATGATGGGACCGGGAATGACGATGTTGCCAACATCTGCTTCATCATTTACTTGCCTTGACAACTGGGCGGCACCCATCCTCATCATCATGCTAAGCGTAGCAAGCAGCAGCAGCAGCAGCAGCAGCAGCAGCAGCAGCAGCAGCAGCAGCAGCAGCAGGAGGAGGAGGAGGAGGAGGAGGAGGAGGAGGAGGAGGAGGAGGAGGTAGTAGTTGTAGTAGCAGCACCAGTAGCAGTAGCAGTAGCAGGAGCAGGAGCAGGAGCACCAGCAGTGCAGCAGCAGCAGCAGCAGCAGCAGCAGCAGCAGCCGCAGCAGCAGCAGCAGCAGGAGGAGGAGGAGGAGGAGTAGTTGGTAGTTGTAGCCAGTAGTTAGAAGTTAGAAGTTAGTAGTTGGTAGTTAGTAGTAGGTTGTAGGTAGTAGTAGGTGGCAGGTAGCAGGTTGCAGGTAGGTAAAAGGTAGTAACCAGGTAGCAATACTAGTAGCCGTTGTGTCGGAGTAGGAGTGGGAGTGGGAGTAGAAGCAGAAGCGGCAGCAAACAGCAGCAGCAGCCCTAGTGGTGCTAGTGCGGCAATCCGAGTGGCAGTGGCCATCCGAGTGGCAGTAGCAGCGGCAGCAGCAACATTGATAGCAGTGGCAGTTGCAGTGGCAGGTTGGCGACAAGTAGCAGTCCTGGCAGCTGCAGTTGCTGTTGCTGGCGGTGGCGGGTACAAATAACCCTTTTGCGGTCACGGCCGTCATGATGACCTTGCGATTGCCGCTGCTGCTACCCCAGCTGCTCCCGCTGCTGCTCCCGCTTCCGTGGTAGTCGTTGTCGTGCTTGTTGCTGCTAAGTGATGCGATTGTGGGCGCGCTTTTGATAATGCTGTCGTTCCTGCTTCTGCTTCGCTTGCATTACCTCCCAACCTCAAACCATGCCGAAAAGCCGAAGCGTCTCCTTTCTTTCCAGTCTCTGGCGACCCTGTGCTGCAGTTTCGCGCATCTCCCAGCTGGTTGGAGGGCGGCTCTTCCTTCCGGTTCTGTTGGCTCAAGGATCGGGGGCTTTCGGGGTTTGGGGCTTGGGGCGGGTGTGTGCTTTGCAAGTGCGCACTTTCAACGGAAGTCCGAATGCATTAGCAAGCCGTTCCGTGCAGTGATGTTCTTCCGAAGGGAATCAGAAAAAGGTTCTAGGGTATATTATAATAGAGTCATGGTAGTAACTGGTAGTAATGACTACAAGGGTGGACCCGAGAATCAAATTTGAATAAATGACACAAAAGACTACCTCCGAATCCTTCAATTACTTCCCTCCTATCAGCCCCTAAACCCTAAACCCTTTGCGGTATCAGCCCGGGGCTTCGTCAGAAAATCTTCGATGGTGAGGTCTCGAACCGACCGAACAGTTACAGTCCCAAACCGTGAAACCCGGCAAAAACCCTGAAAGCTTTGGAAAATCCTGAAACATGAAACAACCCTAAACCCAACCGTAAGTTCTGAACCTTCAAGCCGGAATTCTCTATAAAATCCTGTAAGCCCTCTACTCTTAAGGGTTTAGGGTTTAGGGTTTAGGGTTTAGGGTTTAGGGCTTAACTCTGCAAGCCCTCAGCCCAGCATACCTCCAGCAGCACGTTGGCTTTGGAGTCTGACGCAGAGCTCGGTCTCAGAGACGCCTGCATTGCTGCCATCCAGTGTCTACCCAGAGGCCCCATGGTAGTTCCTTTTGGGGATCACCAACCCGAGCTCACATACAGCTGCATGAGTCGGAGGTTATCTACGGCGAGATCCACGAGCCCAGTCGATTTGTGAGCTGTTTCGGAAATCTGCGCCGTGGCAGCAATGTTTGCATGAAGGTGAACGAAATCGGGCAACTACCTGAAGGACCGAATGACCCTTAAAAGTACGGGCCCATACGGGCCCTATACCCATATACTATGAATCCCTATATGGTATATAAACCTTAAACCCCTTTACGGTTCATGTCGTCCTTGAGGTACAGTACTCTGTCCTTCGAAACATCGCAACTGCAAGATGCCCCCCCCAAGCCCGTCATCCGCCCGTCTAAAGCTGCAGAGCCTGGCTGAGCGAAGCATTTGGAGCTGGTCTCAACGGCACCTGGAAAAGGAGATTCAAACAAAATGCTTGGAGGGTCATGGGTAGTTATAAGTGGGGTTCTTAGCAAGGCAACTGTACTTGTAACCCGTATTAGGGGGCTTGTAACCCCACTTTTCACTACCCATGAACCTTCGAGTGTAAGGCCCCCGATATTACAAGACTCGCTCAGGGTTCCCTGCAGGCCTCAAAACCTAGTCTAATTGTGCTATGGCCCCCATTGGCCCGAACCCAAACTATGCTGATATGACGCGAAATAGCAACTTTGTATACAGACATTCCAAGGGTAAAAGGAGGGACCCTTAATAAGGACATCTAGGTATATACCCTTAATATAGCTATTATATACCCATAATATAGCCCATTATAGGATAGGGGTCCCCATTAAGGGTCCCTCCTTTTCCCCTTTGAGACATGCAACCGCACAGATCACAGATCACGATAGCTATGCGCCGAAGTCTGCGTGATGAGAGTCAGCCTATAGACGGGGAGGCATATGGGAGTTTCCGAAATAGGGGACCCTAATATAGTACCCTTTATAGTAGGATCCTCAGTATAGGGACCCCAAACTAAGGTACCCTAATTTTTGGAAACTCCCATATCGTAACCTTTTGCGTTAGTAGAGCTCCAGGGTAAGAAAGGGATTGGGCCTAGGCTTTGAGTGTTAAAAGCATAAACCCTGAATCATAATCCCTGAACCAGTTAACCTACACCCGTAACATGAGCCCTCACCCAGAAAACCAAAACCCCCCAAACCCTAAACCTAAACCTATAAACGCTAACCCTAAGGCCCTAATCTAGGGATCTAAATAATTACCGAGACTGTTTCGGGGGTTCCTTGTTATGACTATAGTATACTAATTAATGGGCCCCAAAACCCTACTCTAATTAGTAAGGTTATTAAGGCCCCTACATTATGCCCCCAACCCTGAGCTCAGGGTTTCGAGCCTTGGCAACTGGAAGCACCACAGCCGTGTCACTGGGTAAAGGAACCGAGATCCAGAGCCTCTCTGTGGATCATGGGGGGGGTAATGCAGGAACCTGATTCAGAAACCTTGGGCCTTTCTTAGGGTTCCTTGTATGACTCCTACTATTTTGGGGGTTTACAGGCCAGGGGTTCTTAATCAGGTTCCTACATTAGGGCTTTGGGCTTTAAGGGTTTAGGGTTTGGGGCTTCAGGGATTTAGGGCTTAGGGCTTCAGGGCTTTGGGGTTTAGGGTTCAGGGCTTCAGGGTTCACGGTTTGGGGTTTGAAGGTCCAGGGCTTTAGGGTATAGGGTTTCAGGGTTTGGAGTTTAGGGTTTGCAGTTCAGGGCTTAACTTAAGGGTTCAGGTCTTACAGTCTTGAGCTTTCCAGGTCTTAAGCAAGGGTTTGGGGTTTCGAGATTGTGTTTGGGTAAATCCAAACCTGGCTCAGAGATGAGCCTCCACCGCTGGCATTAGGCTTTGTGACCCTAAACCCAAACCCTATACTTTAGAAGGGGCCCCACCCTGTAATAGTGACTATAAGGATTTTATTAGGGCCCCATTATATTCCTATTATAGCACTATTACAGGGTGGGGGCCCCTTTTAACCTATACTACTTGTGAGTTGCTCCTTAAACTTCGACAATGAGCTGCTGTAGGGTTCCACATGAACTCGAACATGTGGGTAAACCCTAAACCTCATATGAAGCAAAGCTTCTAATGAAATCTGCGTCCATGAAACTACCCGAAGTAGACAGCAACAAGTACTCAAAGAGAGCTCTCTATATCCGAAACCCTAAACCGTAAAGCCTACTTCCTGTTGCAAGGGGAGAGTTACTCTTGGGTTCCTAGAACACCGGGTCAGAAGTAGTTAAACCCGCATCAACAAGCCCCTAAAGCCGTAGACCGTTGAACCCCTATGGTTTAGGGTTTAGGGTTTATGGTTTAGGGTTTAGGGTTATAAACCCTAATAGGCCCTAAACCTTAAACCCCAAAGAACTTCGACTTCTTTATTAACCCTACTGGACCCTAGCTGCTAAACCTTAAGGGGGCCCTGGACCCTAGACCCTAAACGTAGACCCTAAACAGTGCACCTAACAGGGCCAACAAAGTTGCTAGCGCGGTTTTGAGCTTTCGGGTCCCGAGTCAAGGCTGCACGAGCTGAAAGGAGTCCCGACAAGCTGCTTTAGAATAAAGGACCTTGTCAATCACAGGAGTAGGGTCTTGGGAACAGCGACGATGCTAGATTCTAGCTATTCAAACCTCTACAAGATTTCGAAGTTCAGGCGGCAGACCCGAAGAGCTCTTTATGAAGCGGGGCATCGTCGAAGCAAGCGGCAAATATTAAGAGAGCAGGCGTTTAGGGTGCGTGAATGTGTGTGCTCTTTTTCGGGTGCATTTAGTGCTTAAAAATCCCAGACAAGACAATCCGTGTCTGCAGAATACATGACATGATCTTTGGCGAAAGCATCCCGACCCCCTCAATAAACAGAAGACCCAGCCTAGGCTCAAAGCCTTAGGGTTTAGGGTGTAGGCCAAGCTTCCACAGGACTGTGGCAACCGCAGCGATCACCAAGGTGTACAGCAGCGCAGACAGCGGCTTCTTGCACATGGGAGCTTGCCCATGCCCCAGCTAAACCCCAAACCCTAAAACCATACCACGTCATGAACGCTGAACCTGGCTGGCGGCCCCGACCGATTAGAGCCAGAGAGCCACCTATGATAGCTATCCACGTAATATATAGGGGTCTCAGAATTAGATTTGGTGCTGGGGTGCATATTTTGACATAATCACACACGCTATCACTTCCAACCCCGCACAACTAGTCTTGTGTTGAGGAGCCGTTTGGGTTCAGGGTGCTTGTTGCAGTTAAGGCTTAAGTTTTCGGGTTTTGAGGTTTTGGGAGTTTGTGGAGTTTGCGGTGTAGGGCGTAGGGTTCCAGAAAAGATAGCTTGAGCCTCGCAGGCTCAAATTTCGCTCAGAAGCCCGGCGGCAGCAGCATCCCACCACCTGAGCCCTAAACCCTAAAACCCTAAACCCTAAGCCCTAAACCCTCAAAGCCCGAGACTAAAACACAGAAAGCCCTGAGCCCTTAGCTCCGGGAATCCCCAGACCACCACTCTCTACACCCCATCTGAAACACAAGGCCCTGTTATCGGGAATATGCTATGTACTTCTTCAGGCCCCGATACAGGTTTAGACTTGTGAGCTTGTGTCTTAAATGGGAGTTTCCGAAAATTAAGGGTACCTGATTTTGGGGGCCCTTATAATAAGGATCCTACTATTTAGGGTACTATATTAGGGTCCTCCATTTTCGGAAACCTTCGGAAACCCCCAACTGGCCCTCCGTAAAGACGAGATAAAGAAGCTACTGGGGTCTCAGGTCTGAGCCTATGCACTTTAAGGCCAGAGGCTTCGGGCTTAGGGTTTACTGAGTTAAAACACTGAACCCCAAACCCTAAACACTACTGAACCCAAAACCCTAAACCCAAAACCCGAAACCCTAAACCCTAACTAAACTGCCGAGAGCGCCGCTGACCATTTGCATGGGCGCTCGAGGCTCCGACCGAGGCCCCCGGCCGAGCGTCTCGACAAAACGGGTGAGGGAGGGTAAAGCCTCCCGGTGTACGGGGACGGAAATGACTCGGCTACGCCTCACACAATACGGACGTCAGTCCGTTATCATGAGGACCCCAAATCCCTCACCATTCCCTCAGTCCTTTTTTGGGGGGTCTGGGGGTGTACCCCCAGGGCATTCCAGGGACCTAGCCTGTTTATAGGCTGCGCCCCCCCTCTGTGTGCCCTGCCCTGCCCTGCCCTGCCCTGCCCTGCCCTGCCCTGCCCTGCCCTGCCCTGCCCTGGCCCTCTTGCCCCGCCTTGTTCACACTTCGAAAAGCCCTTACAGGGCGCGAGAATCAAGTTGTTTGTTGGAAACCCTTGCTTTTCGTCGAGCGGCCGGCACAGGCCGCGAGGACCCACAACCCGACAGATTTATGGAGAAATATTGTTGTTTACATGTCAAGCTGCGAAAGGAAGCACAGAGCAAGAAAGCCCCTAAACCCTAATTGAGAATAGTTGGGGTGGTTGGGGCGGGACTACATGCTGACGCAAGCGCGCGATTAGTGGGTGCGCCTCCTATTCCTAAAGTAAAAGGCGCACCCACCGCGCGCATACTGTCTACACACCCAAAACCCCTAAATCCACCACCTTGGCGCTTGGGAACTGAACCGGCTCAGGGGGGCCTTTTCGGTCGCTTCAGCCGCCGGCAGCTCTGCAAACGATGCAGTCTCTTGAGGACTGCGTCAAAATACATACATAGTATTGGGGCCTTAAGCATTGTAATGCGGTTCGGGGGCACATGGTTAGATGCGATGAGTATGACAAGGAACCCCCAAAGGAGTATTGGAGTGCGTCAAAACACATACATAATCTGGTTCTGTAGCTTTTTCTGCATGAGTTATGTGCTGATCTAGCACATCGTCTCTGCTAACGGCAGGCGCGTATGTATGCATGTATGTACCTACAAGTATCTAATTTAATCATGACCATATGCAAATATGCACAATGTATAGACAGATAGATAGGTAGATAGACAGGCAGATAGTTAGATCGCTAGCTAGATAGATGGTAAACAGATAGCCATATATCATGTTCCATGACCAGCTTTGAAACCTGGTCCGACACGACAGCGACCAGCTCCCTCCCCCGAGTTCTGCATAATGACTGCGACCAGAGCAATGATATCAGTAACGATCAGAAAGTATTCCCGCTTGGGGACTTTACATCTTGAATTCCGCCCAACAACCCCGAAGTCGGCTCCACCCGTTGGGACCCTGAGGCTTAAGTACGGAAACATGAGGATGCAGCGTTGATTGGGCAATCGGTCAAAAGCGCAGATTCCCAATGTCGGAGATTGTTTTTGCAGCATAGGGATTTAGGGTTTGGGGTGCTGATTTTTTCTGGCGTAGGGCTCAAGGCTTAAAATTTAGGCATATGTAAGGAGTAAGGTTTGGGGTGTAGAGCTTCAGCCACCAAGCCATTGCTGCCTTTTGGACGCGACTGCATTGGGCATAGTTAATGAGGCTTCGGTGCGATGAGGAGGTTTACATGTTTTGGCAGGGTTCGACATCATGAGCCCCTGAGCCCTCATTAACAATCCGAAATGCAAATTTCTGCATGTCCAGTAGTGATAACATAGGGGTCTAACTTATATGATAATTAGAATAGGGCTTTGGTGCATATATTTGTAAGAAGGAGCCCCCCAAAATAGTGTTGGTGATTAAATAGGCCCCTATGACTGGCCCCTATGATACTCAGGACCTCCAACGAGGCTGATACGCACTCTACAAGTCCCGATTGCCCCGTGCAGCTATGCGGCGCTTTGCCTCAAGCAGGTTCGCACTTCAAGAACCCAAGAAGCCTGTACAGTTCAAAGGCCGTTCCAGGTAATTCGAGGATGGCGGTCTATCTTCGATAGAGCCCATGCGGACAAAAACTGAGTCCTCCTATGAGACGCGCGTATTCTACGCCTGCTCCTGCAAGGAGCTAGAGCCTACGACACGCCGCCTTCACCCCCCCCCTTGTTGCCAATGCGGGGGTTTCCGAGTCTGTCCTTCCCGGTACAACCGTCAGTTATTACTCCCATTTTGCCTAGCTGCACGCTAGAGTGGTGATCGAAGTTCCTAATTGGAAGGGCAGGGGACTTAGTAAGTAGGTTATAAGTAGAGTTATAAGTACCCTAAATGGAGTTACCCCAATTATAACCCTACTTATAACCTACTTACTAAGTCCCCTGCCCTTCCAAGTAATTCATTTTTCTGTCATTATCCATCAACCAGCATGCCGGCGATGCAGCCTGTCATCAAGCAGGCAAGAGTGCCAGTCACCTTAGCTGCACTATGATCTGCCAACATCATTCTACGTGAGTACTGTTGGCACTAGTTGTTGTTGTTCTGGTCGTCATATGACCGTGCATTCGTCGTTTTGCTGCTGTCATTGCCATTCTTCTTCAGTGGTTATAGTTCTTCAGTGTGATGCTGACAGCATATGTATTCCCACAGTTACTTGTTGTTCCGGCCTTCTCCCAGCTTGCGTGTTCTGGAGTTTTTCGGTTTCGGGTATCTTGTCTATCTTGGCCGACTCCTGTGCCGAAAATGGCTTCCAGGGCCCGTCTAAAGCAAGAGCCCTTTGCTCCTGTGACTAGGACGGAACATGAAAAAACTGCCTAGGGACACTAATGGATCCAGGTGCGGCAGTCTTTCCGAAATCGATGACTTGTTAAATGTAGTGTATTGACTTCTCGTATGGTTCTATTCAAGATGGATTGTTTCAAAGGTCGCTCGGAAGAAGTCTGAACCCTTGACCTGGACCCTGAACCGTAGCAACATTTTCACGCGCATTCCTTGTCTAGGCTCTGCGTTGCTTCTGTTGCATGTTCGCAGCACGACGATAGGTGGCAGGGGTTTAAGGGATGATCTCGGACTTCTGATGCTCCCCAAACCTAAACCCCATATAAGCCCTAAGCCAAAACGGTATGTCTAGACACTACCTCCTAAGCCCTGAACCCGAGTTCCGAAGCCTAAACCCCAAACCTGGGTTCCAGATTAGGTGCCGGAAGTGATGTGGTTGCTTTTTGGCGCCCAGACGGGTTGTTTATGCCCCGATGAGAACATCAGCCGTGTTTTGTTGTTTACCCGCACGGCTTGCAAGCCCGACCCCGTGAGTGCGTGAGTGTGAGCGTGAGTGAGCGAGTGAGGCACGCAGTGTGTCGGGGTGGAGGGGGAGGACAAACCAAAGCACTCCGACCATGAAGCACCTTTAACACTTCGACTACCGGAACGGCGCACACAAAGAAAGACCCCAAGGAATCATAGGAGAACGAACCAGTATCCAGCAACGCCGAGCCATGCCGAGCCTCTATAGCCCTTTTCTGATACAACCTTTTCGAAGCTGAATGTAGTGAGTAGTTCTCTAAATCAGGGTCCCCTTTAGGGTCTTTTTGGTAAGGCTGCCGTACCAGTTTGAGGAACCTAGTTTAGAGAACTAACCATATGGCCTTCATGACACCACTTGCGAGGTGCTTGCTTCAAAGCCGAAGCAACTGAAGATCCCGGGTCGATTTGTTTGGGTTTGCTCGAATTTTTAGGGGCTTGGGTTTAGGGTTTAGGGTTTGGGGCTCAGGGTTTCGGGTTTTTGGTTTGCTGCAAGATTGCGTAGCGGTGGAGTAACAAGGATTGTAGATTTATTAGCGGTTTTGTTGCTTGCGAATCGCAGCCTTGGCCCGACTGTGGCGGGCCATCACATAACTCACCCACCCCACGCCGTCTGAGGCGGCAAACCACCCAAACCTATACCTTTTAGGGTTTAGGACCTAAACTCTGTTAGGTCCATGTTGGTTAACAACAACCACACACTTCTGCAGCCAAGCTTCTGCTCCGAAAACGCAGGGCAGAGTAGGGCAGAGTACGGCAGGAGGTAAGGGCCCGGGGCAGGGTGCCAGGAGGGCACGGGGGGACCAGGGCGGGCCAGGGGGGCCCAGAAAGGGCCAGGGGGGGCCAGGGGGGGTTTGGGGGGTGGCCAAACCAGCGCAGCGGCCCCAGGATTTCGAGTCATTAATAGGGACCAGTACTGGTCCCGGGAGAACGTGTCCCGGTACCGGGCCTAACGTGGGTGCTACAGTACCGAGCGTCCTGGATCGACCTGCGCCATCGATGTCGAGGGGCTTAAGCGCCGCCCACCATCGAAGGTGGGCGGCCTAGGCCATGAGTTTAGTTTAGGGCTTGGGGCTTAGGGTTTAGCTTTAAAACTCCAAACCCTAAAACCTATTCCGTCAACCCTAATTGTACCAAACCCCAAACCCTAAATCCTAAAAACCCTCAAACCTAAACCCCTCAACCCTTCAACGCTAAAACCCCAACAACATGAACACCCACCACACCCTAGACGCTACACCCTAAATCCTCAAAACCCTAAACACCACCAAAACCCCTCAAAACCCTCAAAACCCTAAAACCCTAACTCCTAAACCCTAAACCCTACATCCTGAAGCGCTCACTGCAAGTGGCCATGGCCCGGAAGCCCAGCGCAGCAAAGTCCGCCTTCCGCAGAGGCTCCAGCGTCGAGAAACCGCCCACCTTGCGAACTTAGCTCGCTACATAAATGGGAGTTTCCGAAAATGGGGGTACCCCGTTTGGGGATCCGTATAATAAGGATCCTATTTTTTTAGGGTACTAAATTAGGGTCCCCTATTCTCGGAAACTCCCAAGTACATCAACACATACATGGCGGCGCTTCAAACGCTGAGCCTTTGTCTCTGGTTGAGGGTTCTAGGGTTGAGGGTTAGGGTTTCAGGTAAACGGTAAAGGCTTAGGGTTTCGGGGTGTCCTTGTATCACAATGAGCATCTTGCCATGCTATGTTTTCTGTGTCGTCATTACGGACATTACTCATAAGTTCGTGGTGTGCCTTTCTGCTGACTGCTTCCGGGAGATTTGCGCCCTCAGACGCTCCGGATCTGGAGTTGACCGGCTTCCGTAGTCAAGCTATTGCCGGCGGCGGACACTGCCCGGAAACTGCTACACGCAGCTTATTATCAGGAAACAGGAAAGCAGTGGTTGCCCCTGCCAGTTATTGTTTGAATATGGTCATCGCTACAAGTACCGATGCTCAGCAGTCCCTCTAGCAAGATTGTTGTGCAGCGAAACTTGTTTTGGTTAAGAATACCTTCATCTAACTCCAAACCGACAATATCTTCCCCAGATTGCACCTCCATCGAAGCCCAGCCCATCATCATAATCACAAAGACACACGCGAGTATGAGAGCGTGTTCAAACTTAAACTCGTGGCTGACATCGCTGGTCTCTTTCATTGACAAGGCTGGCATCAGGAGGCGTTCGGGAGTCTAGAATTCGTGTTGAACGTAACGTCTGCCTCCCAGGAAGCAGCATAACACACACCCGCAAGCCGAAACTGTAATTATTTTGGAACCCGTGTAGTAATCCTAACAGGACCCGTATAGCAACCCAAACCCTAAACCCCTTCCGGTGAGTCTGGCCTGAACACCGATAGAGCCAAAGTTGGCGAAACCGCATAGGGCGTAGGTCGCGATGATTTCCTTACGAGCATGGCAACAGTACCCTTGAGTGCTATAGAACGTAGAGATGCTTGCGTTGAGGTGCAAGCCTCTACCGGCTGTTGTGAAAAGTTCGTGGCCTGCTGGTTTCAGGAGGTTGACGAGCTTCGCGGAGTGTCGTGGGCTCTAGAATACCCCAGTCCTAAGAGTCCAACCCCACGAGGCTTAAGCCCTAAACCCACCCCCTTCAAAAAACAGAATGCTAATCATAATCATCATCATAATGCAAACAGTAATAATAATCATAATAATAATAATAAAAGCAGCCGAGGATCTGCTTGCTTGGTGATCGCCCCCTTGGCTTTCAGGTCCTCGAGGTTTCTGTAGGCCACGAACTCATTGAGGATGGTCTTCTGGCCTTTGCTTGATTTTTGGGGGGGTTTAAGTGTCTTGCTTTAGTGCAATAGCCCTCTAGGTTGGAACGTTTAGGGTTCAAGGGCTTAGGGTCAAGACCTGGGCTTGGGGGTGAGGATGGTCCTGCGGCCCTTTGCAGCTTTATGGAAGCTTTAGATTGCATGAGACGTCGCCAAGGCCAAGCCTGGTCGCCAAGCCGTAGTCTCTGGTATATACCTAAATGTTGCATCTGGAAACCCCCAATCTTATACGATTTGGCTGACGCTATATTCACCATGACCTGGGGAACCCTACATCTTTAACACGACTCGGATAGCCTTCGTGACTTGCGGGGCGCCCTCTTTGCACTTCACCACCCGGTTCTCTGATTCAAACGACAGGTGTGTTTCAACAGAATTTCCAGGGCAGGAGCTGTGGCACCCCGGGGGATCTAAATCCTTCACGTTTTGGTGGTACCCAAGATCCTTCAGGACTTGCGAATCCTAAAAACCCGAAAGCCCTAAAGCCCTCGAGCCCTAAAACTCTAAAAGACTCTTACAACTCAAAGAACCTAAAACCCTAGAACCCTCTAATAAAGAACCCCGGAGCCCTGGACAAAACCCTAAAACCTTAACACCTTGGAACCCTGAAACCACCCAAAAAAACGAACTTAAATATCCGATGAAAGAATTCAAGCTTTGATAAAACTAAAAGAAACCCGAGCAGCCGATCAGCAGTCCCACACTTTGGCAATCCTCTGAAGGCACTCCCATGAGCCTGGAGGTGTGGGGCTTAGGGTTTTGGGGTTTAGGGTTTAGGGGTTGGGGTTTAGGGTTTAGGGTTTAGGGTTTAGAGGTTTGCTAAATGTTCCGCGCTCACCACCATGCAGGCATGTGTTGTGGTGTGCGCGGCGTTCAGCGCCCTTGCCCAACCCACCCGCCCACATCTCAACCTTGACAAGTTTAGGGTTTTTTGATGGATGTTTTTGGCGCTTTTCTTTTCTTTTCGGGAGCTATGGATGAAGTAGGGCGAACCTACTGGTCATTATAACCTTTGCTTGGAACCAGGCATATTATTTTTGGACAAATCTAGATCATGACGTCACGACGCTAAGATGTGAAACCTAGAAGTCTTTCAAGGCCAGAACGAATCTGACGCGATGGCTCCCTTTGGTTATTGCACCGGTAAAGCAACTGAAAATCAGGCTTTATGACTCAACTTCCGCCAAGATAGCTTTGGGTATTGCACCGGCAAAAGAAATGAACATCAGGCTTTATGACCCAATTTCTACCAAGGCGGCTTTGGTTACAAAAGAAATGAATATCTTTATGATTCAACTTCTACCAAGGTGGCTCGCAGCCAGAACGAATCTGACGCGATGGCTCCCTTTGGTTATTGCACCGGCAAAGCAAATGAAAATCAGACTTTATGACTCAACTTCCACTAAGGTAGCTTTGGGTATTGCACCGGCAAAAGAAATGAACATCAGGCTTTATGACCCAATTTCTACCAAGGTGGCTTTGGTTACAAAAGAAATGAATATCTTTATGATTCAACTTCTACCACGGTGACTCGCAGGGGCCTCCCAGGGGCCTCCCAAGGGCCTCAAGGCCAGAACGAATCTGACGCGATGGCTCCCTTTGGTTATTGCACCGGCAAAGCAAATGAAATTATGACTCAACTTCTACCAAAGTAGCTTTGGGTGTTGCACCGGCAAAAGAAATGAACATCAGGCTTTATGACCCAATTTCTACCAAGGTGGCTTTGGTTACGGATGAAATGAATATCTTTATGATTCAACTTCTAACAAGGTGGCTCGCAGGGGCCTCCAGGGGCCTCCCAGGGGCCTTCAAGGCCAGAACGAATCTGACGCGATGGCTCCCTTTGGTTATTGCACCGGCAAAGCAACTGAAAATCAGGCTTTATGACTCAACTTCCTCCAAGGCAGCTTTGGGTATTGCACCTGCAAAGGAAATGAACATGTGGCTTTGGTTACAAAAGAAATGAATATCTTTATGATTCAACTTCTACCACGGTGACTCGCAGGGGCCTCCCAGGGGCCTCCCAAGGGCCTCAAGGCCAGAACGAATCTGACGCGATGGCTCCCTTTGGTTATTACACCGGCAAAGCAAATGAAATTATGACTCAACTTCTACCAAGGTAGCTTTGGGTATTGCACCGACAAAAGAAATGAACATCAGGCTTTATTATGACCCAGTTTCTACCAAGGTGGCTTTGGTTACGAAAGAAATGAATATCTTTATGGTTCAACTTCTAACAAGGTGGCTCGCAGGGGCCTCCAGGGGCCTCCCAGGGGCCTTCAAGGCCAGAACGAATCTGACGCGACGGCTCCCTTTGGTTATTGCACCGGCAAAGCAACTGAAAATCAGGCTTTATGACTCAACTTCCTCCAAGGTAGCTTTGGGTATTGCACCTGCAAAGGAAATGAACATCAGGCTTTATGACCCAATTTCTACCAAGGTGGCTTTGGTTACAAAAGAAAAGAATATCTTTATGACTCAACTTCTACCAAGGTGGCTCAAGGGGCCTCCCTCCCAGGAACTTCCCCGAGGACCTCCCAGGAACTTCCCAGAAGCCTCCCAGAACCTCGCACCCAGTGGCCTCCTAAAGCCTGAGCCAGGGTGAACCAGGGTGAACCAGGGTGAACCAGGGTGAACCAGGGTGAACCAGGTGAGCCAGAGGGTGAGCCAGGGTGTGAACCAGGGTGAACCAGGGTGAACCAGGTGAACCAGGTGAACCAGAATAACCAGACTGAACCAGGTGAGCCAGACGGTGAGGCAGGGTGTGAACCAGGAACCAGGATGAACCAGGTGAGCCAGAGGGTGAGCCAGGGTGTGAACCAGGGTGAACCAGGTTGAACCAGAATGAACCTGGGTGAACCAGGGTGAACCAGGGGGCTCCGTGACCCGTCCCGGGGGGGGCCCCGGGACAGGCGGATCCTAAATCCTAAATCCGAAACCCTAAATCCTAAATCCTAAATCCTAAATCCTAAATCCTAAACCCTAAATCCTAAACCCTAAATCCTAAATCCTAAATCCTAAATCCTAAACCCTAAATCCTAAACCCTAAATCCTAAATCCTAAATTCTAAATCCTAAATCCTAAACCCTAAATCCTAAATCCTAAATCCTAAGTCCTGAACCCTGAATCCTAAATCCTAAATCCTAAACCCTAAATCCTAAATCCTAAATCCTAAACCCTAAATCCTAAATCTTAGGATGGTGCTACAAATGGTGGGGTTTAGGGTAATCAGTTAACACTGCAGGACTGTCGCCTGCACGCAGGTTCACTAGCTCTCAGCGTCGACCGTCCTCACCGGACGGATCCAAGTCGGCGTCCACTAGGGCTTAAGCCCGTCGCGTGGACGCACCGCGCCCACAGGTAGGGACGCGGTAGCGACCGCCGCCAGCGCTAGCTGGAGAAAGCGGCGGTCTTTGTTTAGGGTTTAGGGTTTAGGGGTTGGGGTTTAGGGTTTAGGGGTTGGGTTTAGGGTTGGGGTTTAGGGTTTAGGGGTTTGGGTCTAGGGTTTAAGGTAGGTGGAAGTCAGATGGGGGCCTTCGCAACGAGAATGGATTTAGGGTTTAGGGATCTTCAATAGCAAATAGAATGGTGCTCCTTTAGAGAATGCAGGGACCTTAATGAACAGAATGCGGTTCCTTCAACTCGAGGAATACAGGGGCCGTAGTTGGTGGCATGGGGTCCCTTTAAAGAATACAGGTGTCAATGTCGAAGATTATGCTTGAGCAGCTAGCAAACATCAGCATCAACATCATCATCATCATCATCCTCCTCATCCTCAGATTAGTCATCATCGTCCTCTCATCCTCAGATTAACTCATCATCATCATCATCATCATCATCATCAAAGCTGCACTGATTTCATTGGCGTACCAAGTCCAAGTCGCAGTGCCAAAGGCCAGAGAAGGTAGGACAGCACCTGACTCACTTCAAGCTTCCAGTTACTTTCCTTTGGTTAGTAGAGAATGGAGGAATGGGGGTACAATTATAACCACTATTAAATTACTATTACCACCATTCTTCCATTCCCTACTAACCAAAGGTAAGGTTAAGATATAAGTAAGGTTATAAGTACCTTAATTGGGGTTATAAGCTATTGCAAGTATGTTTACCTTATTTGTGAGCCCAATATGCCTAGTTCCCGAGCCCTCCCGGTTGCACGGGGAAGATCTGGTCTCGAACAGGCTGTACTTACACGGTAGGGTTGAGGGCATAGGGGATCTGCTGATAAACTCCTGAACAGGAATACCCAGCATTTCTGAAGCAGCAACCCTAAAATCCCCAAACCCTGCTGCGGAGCACTTCGCAGGCTCCCTTAGCAGAGGACTTCGGTTTTGCCGAGATTTCGGCATGTACTGGCTTTAGCTGTGAGCTTTCTCAAGATCCATCCCCGGAAAATGTCTATTCGAGTCTCAAAATTGTGGAGGCAGCACAAATAGTAGGACCCTTCTTAGTCACTGAAACCCATGTCTTCAACAACGAAAACTGAGTTCTCCAGCAGCCGCTTCTCTCCGATAAGGTGCCCAAGCTCCCTTCATCCTACTTAGACCGGAAGTTCCAACGTGTAGAGCATCGCCATGCCTGTGCAACAGAGGAGAACAGCTGCACTTCACAAACTGATGTTACCCTCATGGTCGAGAGCTTTGATCAGGGAGTTTCCGAAAATGGGGGGATCCAAATATAGTGCCCGAAATAACTGCATCCTTATTATAAGGACCCCCAATGAGGTACCCCTACTTTTCGGAAACTCCCATAATGCTGCCTGTAAACCTGGGGAATATCTTACCGTCTAGGCTCAGAGCTTGGGTTCGTTTTTGGGGTTTTGGGGTTTGGGGTCCTAACTTTGATCTTAAGCCGGCTACACTGTAAAGTGAGTCCCAGAAAGTTGGATCATGGAGTTACGATGATTAGTGCTGGGATCGCCTACACTTTACCTTAGAGGCAGGAGGAGAATGATGTTCCAACTTTCTGGCTTCTGCTATAAGGTGGACTCTTAAGGGATATTTGACTGCCGATGGGCCTTGTCGAAAGTGAGCCCACTGATGCCCACAAGATCACCGGAAAACTCCAACCTGAAGGTTGATGTCAGCTCGACGGCTGCAGGATTTTGGGATTCAGGGGCTTCGGGGTTCGGGGCATAGGGTCTAAGGATTAATACAAGGGCCTTAATAATTTGAATTGGGTTTCGGGGCTCATTATACCTTGCTTATAACAAGGAACCCCCAGACTAGTATAGGTAATTATTCAGGCCCCTATATTAGGGTTTGGGCTTTCAGGCTTTAGGGTTTCAGGCTTTAGCTTCTGGGCTGTTTTTCTCACGGGCTTTAGGGGTTGAGGTTCGCGGTTCGCATTTCCGGGCGTTTTACTGGTGTTTTGTGTTGCGCTTGTCATGGGCTTACGTTCGTTGCGGTTTAAAGTTTTCGGGTTCTGGGGTTTAGGTGCTCTAAAGTGTGATTTGGATAGGTCGTCAAAGGTTGTGCATGGGGTTCGACTTGGATTCGCGGTGGGCGCGCCACGACAAGGCTGGGTATGAGCATCCTGGTCATCTCGAGCATTCGCATTAGTGTTTAGGGTCCTGTGTTGCTGTAATGGTGCCCGCCGCAACATGTTCAACACCCATTTCTTCTAGGCCCTTTTTTGAGCCAGGTCTATCTGAAGTTCCCCTAGGCCCTAAACCCCAAAGCCCTTCAACCCCTTAACCCTAAACTCTGGTCCAAAGACCTGGTACACACACCGAAGACTCTGTATCCCCTTTTCGGCCCCTAACTCAGCACAACATACCCGAAAACCCTATTCTAATTACTCAGGCTCGCATATTACCGCTTCTCACGCCGAGCGGCGATGAGTTTAGAAAAGCCATGATTGACACTGCGGCAATGAGCATGGCTGCGACGCAAGCAGCCTGGAAGGTGAGGCCAGGCCAGATGTCATGCATTCTTGAGAAAACGTATATATCGTTAGCGTCATGGCTTTCATCTTTGCGGTATTTTCGCTGGTGTTCTGGTTCGGGTTGTTAGGATTGGGGCTCAGGAACTGACTACGCGTCTCAAAGTCTTGACAGGTGCGGTTGACGGCCCATTAAAATTATATAATAAGAAGTACGACACCATGGCACGACCATCGTGTGTCTAACAAGAGACTGCGATGCATATCTGGCTTCGTGTTGACCTGCAGCAAGGAGCCGAGTGGGAAGGACGAAGAACTGATTGAGGCGTGGCTGCATGCACACAAATTCAGATACAAAGATAAATACAAATATGAACAGACACATACACACACATGCATACATATGTACATACATACAGCCACAGCGACGGGGACGTGACATAGACGCAACAAAGGATAACAAGAAGGACAGGGGGAGAAGGAAGAACAGAGCAGAGAGAACAGAGTGCGCAAGAAAACAAGAGAAACAGAGACAGAGAGAGAGAGAGAGCGAGAGAGAGAGAGAGAGGGAGAGAGAGAGAGAGAGAGAGAGAGAGAGAGAGAGCGAGCGAGAGAGAGAGAGGAAAGGAACGGAAAGGAAAGGAAAGAGATAGAGAGAGAAGTGCAGCAGTCGAAAAGCCTGGAATGCCGGAGAAAACTTGCGGAAGTCTCCAGAATTCAGCCAAGCGACCATGGCCATCCCTGTCATGACCCCATTGGTTATGGCCTCCAGGATATTCCCGGCCCCGTCGCCTGCGAGGACCTTCAGAGTGTTGGTCCTGTTACTACGACACACACGGCGGAGATGAATCTTTGTGGCTTTGGGGTTTAGGAATTAGGGTTCACCTTAACCCCGAATAACCTACATTTTTATGGACATATATAAGGAAATCATAATAAGGAACCCTCAAAAGGTAGGTTATTCAGGGTTAAGGTAGGGATCAAGGCACTTGCTTGGATCCTGCAGCTCATCTTAAGGCTTCACGTAGAGATTCCACGTTAAGGCCTTCGTTTATGTAGGTGCATGCAGACATACATACATACATTATTCATACATACATAAATACACCTCTGCATACATACGGGATTCTTCAAAACATTCTAACAGGCATCCTTTCAGTGATGCTAGCAACAAAAACACCCACAGGAAGAGAGGTCTCTGTTCTTTTGGGCTGTGGTGTGTTGGCCTGTCGCACTCTCGAGTCTTAGAGTCTTAAAGAGTTCAGCGGGGGTTAGTTTTGCTTGCTTGTAGGCTTGGGAAATAGGAGATTGAACCATAGTTAGTTGTGAAGAGATTCTGAAGATTGGCCGTGCGAGTTAACGATGCTCTCATGGCGCTGAAGATGACAGTGCTGGTCTCCCTTGTGGTAGTCCTTATGGAATCGTACCCGAATGATTCCCATTTCGCAAACAGTCTAGAACCCGAATAGTACAACCCTTGTGGAGCCCTTGCTAACCAAAATAAAATGCCATAAGCCTTAATAAACCCTAACCCTAAACCGTAAGCCCTAATCAATAAACCCTAAACGGCAATGACCGGTAACAGGAAACGATTCCTTCGTGCGGGAGATGTAAGCATCCAAGGCGGTCCTCGGAATCTCAGTCTCCGGATAAACCTGCAGGGTTTGGGGTTTCGGGTTTATAGGATTTGGGGTTTAGGTTTGTGGGACATTATATACAGGATTTATAGGGTTTACGGTGCAGGTTTGGGTTTATAGAGCACTCGCGGCGAATTGGCTTCAAGGTCGAAGGTTTAGGGCTTTAGAAAGTTAGGGCTTAAAGGTTTTGGGTTTCCGAATTTCGGGGATGAGATTTTTGCGGTCAGGGACTTGGGGTTAAAGGAATGAGGCCGCGGCCCGGATCTGGCTTCACAAATGCTTGAGCAGGGGTCGCGAGAACCTCAACGAGCCTGCTGAGTAATTAAGGGCTTCAAACATTAGAATAGGGCGTTTGGGGCGGGAGGGGGGGGGGGGTGGGGAATATGGAAAATTGTGTCACTACTACGTGAAGGAACCCCTGTACAACAACATTTGTAACTATTTTGCACCACATATCATCCGTTGCCGTGCAGGTCTGCAGAAACCTGAAACCTAAACAATGAACCCAAATCCGCATACTGCGTTGGTTCATACACCCCAAGCCCCCAAGCAAACTAAAAAGACAAACCCTTATAAAGCCCCTTAACCCCAAAGACTCTGTCGAGTGTCTAGTACGCTTTATGGAGCCCTTTCAAACAACCCTATAAACACCCTGGAGAGCCCTCTTGGACATCCTATTCCTATACCCTAAGCTATTCCTATACCCTAAGCCCTAATCTACCCAAACCCGTAAACCCTAAACCCCATAAGACCCTATACAAACACCTAAAAAACCCTTAAACAAAAACCCTAAAAACACCCTTTTCAGAAACCCTAAACCCTAAACCCTAAACCATCTACCCTAAACCCTAAAACCTAAACCATCTAAAAGCCCTGGCAAGATCCCAAAGCCACTCGGGTCTCGGACCAGCTTCGCCATGGCTAAGGCGGCCGGAGCCGACATCACGGAGGCGGCGAGGAGGTGGTCCTGGCTCTGTTTCTATGAAGGCGACCTTTAGGGCTTAGAGGGTTTAGGTTTATGAAGGCGACCTTTAGGGCTTAGGGGGTTTAGGTTTAGGGTTTAAGGCTCTGTTTCTATGAAGGCGACCTTTAGGGCTTAGAGGGTTTAGGTTTAGGGTTTAAGGCTCTGCTTCTATGAAGGCGACCTTTAGGGCTTAGAGGGTTTAGGTTTAGGGTTTAAGGCTCTGTTTCTATGAAGGCGACCTTTAGGGCTTAGAGGGTTTAGGGCTCTGTTTCTATGAAGGCGACCTTTAGGGCTTAGAGGGTTTAGGTTTAGGGTTTAAGGCTCTGTTTCTATGAAGGCGACCTTTAGGGCTTAGAGGGTTTAGGTTTAGGGTTTAAGGCTCTGTTTCTATGATGGCGACCTTTAGGGCTTAGAGGGTTTAGGTTTAGGGTTTAAGGCTCTTCTTCTATGAAGGCGACCTTTAGGGCTTAGAGGGTTTAGGTTTAGGGTTTAAGGCTCTGTTTCTATGAAGGCTACTTTAGGGCTTAGAGGGTTTAGGGCTCTGTTTCTATGAAAGCGACCTTTAGGGCTTAGAGGGTTTAGGTTTAGGGTTTAAGGCTCTGTTTCTATGAAGGCGACCTTTAGGGCTTAGAGGGTTTAGGTTTAGGGTTCAGGGTTTAGGGCTCTGTTTCTTGAGGGTCTATAGTCTATAGGGTTTAGGCTGAAGTCTCGTGGGTTTCATCTGTTACAGGCGCCAGCTCACACAGAGTTTGGCAGGCTGTCCGCCGGCACACCGAAGAGGATGTAGGCTGCCATGACGGAGCCGGCAATCGAGGCGAAACCGCTGGTCATGGCCTGAGAGCCGCGAGCCCGAAATGCCGAAGCACCCCGAAGCTAGAACGTACCTTACTCATCAAAGACGACGGTGACATGAGCCCGGGCAAGTGGCAATTCAATTTTCAATCTATCGGGGGAGCATTATGTCCAGCACAAGAATAGCGTCGTAAAGCAAGACATACTATTACATCGGCCCTTGAAAGACCGATGAGTCCAATCTGGGAACTGCAGGTTATCAATTCTGTAAGTACCACTCACAACATCTGATTGAAGTGGTCACAACATGCACATACGAAGAATAGCAATCCATGCTGCTCAAAGAACCAGAAACACCAATGCGGAAAAAAACAGTCATAATCAGTTCATAATATCTGAGACCTCTAAACCCTAAACCTTACTCATACTCAGACCAGCTTGTGCTTCGAGCGGCAGAATGAATCTCAGAGCGGGTCATGTGCACCAGGAAAGGCTTCACGATGAGAGGGGCCTCCACGGTTTTTGGTTTAGGATTCAGGGTTTGCTTCTGCTGGGGCTCCGGTGTTCTGTGAGAGATTTCAACATCCGCATGAATGAAAACAACGGAAGGACTTGCAGTATGCAAAGTTCCTGCGCTTGGACCTTATTGCGCTTGGGACGGCTTAGGGTTTTCGGCTTCAGCAACACTTGGGGAATGATCCTGATGATGATCATTATTAATGTTCTTACCATTGTCACTACCACTTGTTCTGTCTGTGCTAGGTGTGCCAGTACTATTACTGACTATTACATTTTGTCGATAGTAACTATTGTTATTGTTACCATTGGTAATTTTTGACTTTCTTCCGATCAGGTGGCCTCTGTCTGACCCAGAAAGATGTTGGCAGACGCCTGAGCTGCAGAGAACAAAAGCTGGCAGCATCTACTCTTGATTTGAAAAACCAAACACCAGAAGCCCTAAACTCCTGATCAAAGGAGGGCTGTGTTCCCCGTGACGATGCCAACGATAATGCATACACAGATGGATCGAGGGATGGATGTGTGTGTATACATATATATATATATATATATATATATATGCATATATATATATATATAGATATGCATATACATATATATATATATATATATATATATACACATATGTTTTTATAGATGCTTGCTTCCCGGTGTAGTTTTGCGTGGTACTACATGTGTGTACGTAACATGTGTGTACGTACATGCACACTCTAACCCGAAACCCCTAAGCCTAAGCCCTTAAACCCCAGACTCAGGCTCCTCAACTTTGAAGAACTACAGCCCCACAGACGACAACTTAGGCCAAGAGGCGATCAGAGACTCGCAGTAGCCGGTACCCATCGTCTTCCTGGGTGCTTTTATGCGTGTTTTTTGAGGGGGGGGAGGGGCGAATTTGGGGTGCTTGCGTCTCCCTGGAAAGGCTGAATCACCAGCGGTCGGTGCATGGCCGAGTGTTTATGTGGCCTGGCAGACTTCTTGAGCCTGAGATTTGTAGCGTTTCGACTTTGAGCGCTTGTGATGCAGTGCTCAAGGTACTGCATATGGACTTACAGTGCAACGGCTTCGGGTCTCGGACTCACGTTCCAGAGTTGCTCGGGCATGCACCTGGGTTTCGGGGTTTCAGGGTTTGGGGTATTGCAGCTCAGCATCTGCATCACCCATCCGACCCGGATGAAGATCTCTTGGATGATCCCCAGATGATAGCATGCCGACACTACAGAACTGAAGAAGATGATCACGGGAAGGACCTTGAAGGCAAAGAAGAAATCCTTGTAGGATTCGCCAAACACCTCTGGTCGGTATGCACACTCCACAGAAAACACTTCAGGTCTGGGCAATGAGGGTGTTTGTCTTGTTCGCTTTGACCGCTTTGCTCTGCCATCGATACTTCAAAGCAAGGTTCCGCCGAAAGTCACGCCTGCAAAGGTGCTGCAGTCTCCGCCACCAGTACCCTCCAATGCAGCACCGCAGTAGCAGCAGTAGCATCAGCAGCAGCAGAAACAGCAGCATCACCAACAAGAACAACAACAGCAGCAGCAGCAGCCAACACAATGCCCGCAAAGCATTCGCCGCGCGAGCCTCATCAACGCCTGCCCCACTGACTGGCGCTTTCTGAATCAGGATGCCCTACAATCATCCAAAGATACGGCACTCTTGCAATGCATGAGTCAGTGAATCGCGGATCCTACTGCTCAGGAGCTATATTGGGGCCACCGTACTACAGCTCCCAACGAGGAACAGCGCTGGGGCTTGGGCTGCAGGCTCAAACCCTGACCTGAGGTCCGGTGAAAACGCAACTGCTGATGAATATCAAGAATCAAGAACTCTCAGCACAAAGTCCACTACCCCACGCCGAAGCCCTTAAAACACGGCCCCAAACCCTCGAGCCTACATGCCGAACCCTAATCCCTGAGCGGGCATGGCACGAACTCGCTGCCCTGGTCCGTAAAGCTTAGAAATCCAATCACAAGATCACCGAGCTCCTGTCGAAGCCGGCAGCTCACGGCAAACGAGCTTGAGGTATAGGGTTTATAGGGTTTAGGGTTTACCTTAACCCCGAATAACCTGCATTTTTGAGGACTTATATAAGGAAATCATAATCAGGAACCCTAAAAGCGTAGTTAAGGGTTAGGGCCAGTTTAGGGTTTTGGGTGTAGGGTTTAGGGTTTAGGGTTTATAGGCTTTATAGGGTTAAGGGCTTAAGCCTTCGGATCGAAGTCGGCAGTTTAGGGCAACTGGCATAAGAGTTGAACGGTTTAGGGTTTAGGGTTTAGGGTTTAGTGGGGGCGGGAGTCCGGGGGGAGGGAGTCTAGAGTTTAAGGGTGTATAGGGTTTTGGGTTTGGTTTAGGGTTTACGGCCGGGTCCTTCCAATTGGCAACGAACCTCACTTCCACCCCAACTCGGATCGAGCCTATACAAACGAAGCCCAAGCTGCAACACCCCAAATCCGAAGCCCCAGTCTGCTCCTCTAAAGCCCTAAGCCTCAAATCGTAAAACCCTAAAAGCCTTAAACCGCAAACCCTAAACCCCTAAACCCAAACCTAACACCCTAAAACTTTAAAACCCCAAAACCCTGAAGCCTCCACCAACAAAATCAACCCTGAACCCAAGCCTGAACCCCTCAAGCCCCAAAAAGGCCCTGAAGCAAAGCTAAAAACCCGAGTTGTCCCTTAAGCCCTCTGAAAATTGTTTACTATTATGGTTCTCTACACATTACTAGGGGAAATTAAAAAGGATCCCAAAGGACAACCCAGAAACCTAAACCCTACATCCATCAACTCCCAGCTCTAGAGCTCTCCTGAAAGGCCCTGTAGCCGAATGTTGTCTTCATGATCAGAAGACCTTCCCGCACTCTTGGGATTCAGGGCTTCATGGCTCTAGGGATGATAGGGTATAGGGCTTTATGGCTTTAGGGTTTAGGGTTTACAGCGTTGGGGGCTTTGTGGCTTTCTGGCTTTGGGGCTTAGGGCTTTATGGCTTTGGGGTTTCGGGCTTCAAGGCTTTTGGGGGTTGAATATTTTAAGATCTAGGGTTATTTGGGCTTAGGGATTAGTGCTTAAGGCTTTTGGAGCTCCCGGTCAAGGGCTTACTGGAAACCCTTTAGCTCTGCCCTAAACCCTAAACCCTAAAATAATGTAACCCTTCAGCTCTGCACCCTTACTTGGAGGATCCTGGGACTTAGTAAGTATGGTTATAAGTACCTTAGTTGGGGTTATAAGTAATTCTAAGTATAGTCACCTTAATTACATTACCCTAGTTACTAAGTCCCATGGTCCTCTAAGTAGGCTGTCAACCTCAGGCCGAAGAACCCTAAGTCTGAAGACCCCTTCCAGAAAGAGACCTAGGGGGTTAGGGTTTAGGGATTTAGGGGTTTAGGGGTTTAGGGGTTTAGGGGTTTAGGGGTTAGGGCTTTAGGGGTTTAGGGTTTAGGGTTTGGGGGGGTCAGATTCGAAACGACCTTGGGAATTCCGGAGCTGCGCTCCGGGCTCAGGATTCATGCCGCAGGGTCCGCGGGTTTGGGTGACAGGGCCTCCAGGGAGTGTCGAATTTCACAGGACTTCGGGGCTGGGTTTCGTTAGGCTTACCTTAACCCCGAATAACCTGCGTGTTTTGTGGACTTATATAGGGAAATCATAATAAGGAACCCTAAAAAGGTCGGTTATTCGGGCTTAAGGTAGGGTTTAGGGTCTCTAGCAAGATTGGCGGGCTCGTCCGGTGCGATTTTGGGAATAGGCAACCTCAACCCGAATCTTCCCACCGTAAGCTGAATAGATTAGACACAGGCAGGGCTCCTTCAAAGGGTTATATATAAGGGCTTCTTAAAGGGGTTCTATAAGCGTGACTAATTACATGCGGTTCTATAACGGTGACTACCTACATGCTACCATAAGGGTTCTACAATGCAGGGGGCTAGATAAGCTGCGTTCGAGGGTTCTATAAACCTTACCATATGGGCTGGACAATTAGACTATCGGTTCGGGGGAACCCTGTAATATGGTAGTCCTGAAGCCTATAGCTTAAGAAGTTTAGGGCATGGTCCGATCCCCAGTGCGGCCTAAGAGGAACTGCAGCGCAATTCCGGCGACCACCGGTCTCCACCGAACATGAGCCCTCGGCGTGGAATGAATACATGACACGCAACTGGGGCGACCAACACAGTCGCAAGCATCGCAGTTACTAACCGGGGACCTAAGGCCCGGATTCGCAGCTTACGCTTTGGGTTTCGAGAGATTGGGTCTGTTCAGTTCATCGGTGACCTCCAAAATAGACAACGGACAAACAGTGCCTTAAAGAAACCCTTCTAGAACCTTAGAGAACCCTATAGATCCCATAAAGAAACCCTTAAAGTTAAGGGAACCCAAGCCCTAAAACCCAAGATCCCTTTCAAGGAATCCTTTGAAGCATGAAAACTGGCTTCACCCGAGGAAGAAGCACCGCGAGCTCTGACTGTGGGAGATTCGGGTTTAGGGTTGAGGGGTTAAGGGGTTTAGGGTTGAGGGTTTGGGGGTTTAGGATTTCTTGACAGGTCCTTTCTGTGCACAGCAAGACGACTCATGGGAGCTCCTTGCGAAAGTTCGCTCAGCTCCCTTTTGCTTTAATATGCCCAGTCCATATTGGGTGCCAAATGTTGTGGCGCTGTGGCTAGCCCATCGCCGTGACAGGCAAGTGATGGCTAACTCGAGTTAGTTCTCAATTGCCATCCGCTGGATCGCCTAAGTGTCTCGCTTCGTGACAGTCCGCATGAACGATTGCATAAAACCTAAGCTCTAAACCCCTACACCCTAAAGCCTCATCTGCGCGCCGGGATTCCGGTGAGCTGAGCCGAGCCAGCCGAGTAGGACCAAAAGCCCAAGCCCCGTGGCGGGGACGAGGCGATTCCATTCGTCCTTTTGGGGTTTAGGCGTTCTTCCTTATCATCGGGGCGTAGGGTTTAGGTGTTTTGGGCCTTTTGTGGGTTTAGGGCTTGAGACTTTACGGCTTTAAAGGTTTTAGGGGTTTTGGGCCTTTTAGCGGCAACGAAAGGGGTCTTGGGTGGGCTTCTTGGGTTTAGGGTTGTAGTGCTTTGAGTTTTAAAGCTTCGGGCTTTTCGGGAAATTGGGGGTCAAGGTTTAGGCTCTTAGGGCTTGGGGCTTTGTGATTTGAGCTTTTAAGGTTCTAGGGCTCTTAGGGTTAGGATCCTATGTTATACGGTTCTATAGGGTTTAAGAGGTATTCCAGCCGTCCTGCGGTTTTAGGGGGCTTCGGCTTCCCAAGTGTTCCAAAATCGTTTGGGGCTTCAGGATCTCTGGGGGCCTAGGGATGTATGTAAGGTCTAGGCTTAGGGGACTGTCAAGGCTTCTACCAAGGCTCTCGGATAAAAGGTGTAGGGTTTAGGGCTTATAAGGAGCTAAACGGTTGATGATATGAAACCTGCATTGGATTCGGAGTTCAGTCTGCAGGAGTTGGGATTGCGGTCTTCTGGGGCGCTGGGGGTAATTATTAGGGTTGGCGCTTCATTGTGCGTGGGACCAAGACTAAGACTAAGACCATTAAATGCTTGAGCCCTGGCCGTGCTTGGGGTTCAAGACGCAGAAAGCGAGAATGAAGAACCCTTGCATTTTGCGAGTGCCTTGAGGTTAGCGGCGTCGGGTTTTCGAAACCATCAACCACAAATCTCAAGAGCTCGCTCCTTGCTCCAGCAGATAAACAGCAAGGTCAGCAGCATGGCTGCGATGACCATAGCCAGGCCAAGACCTGCCCCAGCGGACCCTCAGCCCTAAACCCTAAACCCTAAGATCTAAACCCTAAACCCTAGAATCTAAACCCTAAACCCTAAACCCAACCCTAAAGCCTAAAACCTAAACCCTAAACCAGGAGCAAGAGCTTCGAAGATCACTGAACCAGGGTCGAGCTTTAGGGGCTTTACTGACTCACACGCTAGACACGAAGCCTCTTAGCGCCGAGCAGCTCCGGCATGCGAGAGCTGCGCTTGGGTAGTCAGGGGATTCTAGGTTTTTAAAGAAAACATAGGTTTTTAGGTTGTTTAAATAAGCCCACTGAAGTCCCAACAACTGATGGCAAATGGATGTTATGATTTCACCATAACAAACCTTGTGCTAAGACTTCATGAGGCAGAGGACACTGTATGCCCTAGTCTTGGTGCAATGCATCTTGCGAGGCTTGGCACAATGGTTTTGGTCTGAGCGAGCGGGGAACCCGCTCCGGAAGCCGCTGCGGAAATGCTCCGGAACCCGCTCCGGAAACCCGGGTTTGGGACCCCTCCGGAAACCCGCTCCGGAACCTGCTCCAGCTCTCCGGAACCCGCTCCGGAACTTTTCCAGAACCCGGAACCGCTCCAGAACCCACTCCGGAACCGCTTCGGAACCACACTGCAGAACCCGCTCCGGAACCCCACTCCGGAATGCGACACTGACTTGAACGTCCTTCAAAAACATCTCGGATACCACGCTGGCCACACGGAACCACATGAAGCATCTCGAGTACCACACTGGCCACACGAAACCACATGAAACATCTCGAGTACCATGCTGGCCACACGAAACCATAAGAAACATCTCGGGTACCGCAAAAACCACACGAAAACGTATGAAAAATCTCGATTACCACGTTGCCCACACGAATCCACATGAAACATCTCGAGTACCACGCTGGCCACACGAAACCACATGAAACATCTCGAATGCCAAGCTGGCCACACGAAACCACATGAAACATCTCGAATAGTATGCTGGCCACGAAGGCACATGAACCATCCAAAGTACCACGTTGGCCACACGAAACCACATGACAAAACAAGAGTGTACTACACTGGCCACGCGACACCACGTACCATATGACACATCTGTAGTAACACCAGACTGGCCACACGAAACCAACTGAAACAACTCGAGCACATGCTGTCCGCGCGAAACCACATGAAACATCTCGAGCACCACATTGGGCACACGGAACCACATGAAACATGTCGACTACCACGCTGGCCATACGACACCACATTATAAATATGTCGATTACCACGCTGGCCACACGACACCACGTGAAACATCTCGAAGACACCTCTGGACCCGGGCCACAGGAAAGCACATGCAACATCTCGAATGCCGCGCTGGCCACACTCAACCACATGACTTATGTCGACGACCTTGCTGGCTACACGAAAAAAATGTCGAATACCACGCCGGCCACACGGAACCACATGAAACATGTCGACTACCAGGTTGGCCACGCGAAACCACAGGAAACATCTCGGGCACCACGACAGCCACACAAAACCACATGATACATCTTGAGCACTACGCTGGCCACACGAAACCACATGAAACATCTCGAATGCCACTCTGGCCACACGGCACCACGTGCCATATGACACATCTGGAGTACCAGGCTGGCCACGCGAAACCACATAGAACATCTCAGGTGCCACTCTGCCGCACGACACCACGTGGCACGCGACACATCTCGAGTACCACGCTGGCCACACGAAACCCCGTGAAGTATCTCGAAATCCACACTGACTGCACGAAACTATATGAAGCATTTCGAGTACCACACTGGCCACGCGAAACCACATGAAACATCTCGAAGACTATATAGGCTGGCCACACGAAACCACATGAAACATCTTTTAGTCGAAAACGATAAAGGCTGGCCACACGAAACAACGTGAAACGTCTCGAATACCAGGAAACCACCGCTCCGAACCCGCGCCGGAACCACTCCCGAACCCACTCCAGAACCTGTTTCGGAGCCCCGCTCCTGCTCCGGAACCTCTGCTGGAACCCACTCCATAACCCGCTCCGATTGCCGGAACCCGCTCCGGATCCCGCCCCAAAACCCACTCCGACCCGCTCCAGAATCCGCTCCGGAACCTGCTCCGGAACCTGCTCCGGAACCCGCTCCGGAACCCTCTCCGGAACCTGCTCCGGAACCTCTCCGAAACCGGACCCACTCCGGAACCTGCTCCGGAACCCTCTCCGGAACCGGAACCTGCTCAAGACTCCATCGCTTCGCTGTTGGGGAAAAATTCGAGTACCACAGCCACGAGAAACCACATGAAACATCTCGATGTCCACGCTGGCCACCCGAAACCACATCCACGCTGGCAACACGAAACCACATGAAACCTGTCGGCTACCATGCTGGCCACACAAAACCACATGAAACATTTCGAGTACCACGCAGGCCACACGGAAACACATGGAAAATCTCGAATAAAAAAAGCCGATCGAACCACATGAGCCATCTCGAGTGCCATGCTGGCCACACGAAATCACAAGGAAAAAGTCGCAGCTCATACGAGACCAATTACCTCGCTGGCCACACGAAGCCACTCGAAAGATGTCCAGCACCACGCTAGCCACCGGAAACCACGTGAAACGTCTCGAGGGCCACGCTGGCCGCAAGAAATCCACGCTGGCCACACGAAACCACATGAAAAATCTCGAGAACCACGCTCGCTATACGAAACCACATGAAATATCTCGGGGACCACGCTGGCCACACGTCACACGTGAAAACACATGAAAAATCTCGAGTGCCACGCTTGCCACACGAAGCAACATGAATTATGTCGCAGAGCACGCTGGCAACATGTAGCCGCATGAAACATCGAAGACTACGCAGGCCACTCGAAACAACATGAACCACACTGGCCACACGAAACCACATCCACGCTGGCCACAGGAAACCACATGGAACATGTCGACTACCACGTTGGCCACACGAAACCACAACAAAAAAAATCGAGAGTACCACGCTGGCCATGCGAAACCTCATGGAACATCTCGAGTACCACATTGGCCGGGCGAAACCACATGAAACATTTCGTGTACCACACTGGCCACACGAAACCATATGAAGCATCTCCGAGTACCACGCTGGCCACACGAAATCACATGAACATCTCGGGTACCACACTGGCCACACGAAACCACATCCACGCTGGCCACACGGAACCACATGAAGCATGTCGACTACCACGTTGGTCCCACGAACCAAATGAAGCATCTCGAGTACCACGCTGGCCACACGAAACCACATGAAGCATCTCGAGTACGACGCTGCCCACACGAAACCACATGAACATCTCGGATACCACACTGGCCACACGAAACCACATCCACGCTGGCCACACGGAACCACATGAAGCATGTCGACTACCACGTTGGTCGCACGAACCAAATGAAGCATCTCGAGTACCACGCAAGCTACACGAAACCACATGAAGCGAGTACGACGCTGGCCACACGAAACCACGTCCACGAAGGCCACATGAACCCCCATGAAACATCTCGACTACCAGACTACCACACTGGCGACACGAAACCACATGAAACATCTCGAATTCCACGCTGGCCACACGAAACCACATCAAACAATTCGAGTACCGCCCTGGCCACAGGAAGCCACATGAAACATCTCGAACGCCAATACGCCAAGCTGGCCACACGAAACCACATGAAGCATCTCGAATAGTATGCTGGCCACGAATGCACATGAAACATCCAAAGTAATCACCACGCTGGCCACACGAAACCACAACTAATGTCGACGACCTTGCTGGCTACACGAATAACATCTCGAATACCACGCTGGCCACACGGAACCACATGAAACATGTCGACTACCAGGTTGGCCACGCGAAGCCACAAGAAACATCTCGAGTACCACATTGGCCACACGAAACCACATGAAACATCTCGAGTACCTTGCTGGCCACACGAAACCATACGAAACATCTCGAGTACCGCAAAAGCCACACGAAAACATATGAAACATCTCGATTACCACGCTTCCCACACGAATCCATATGAAACATCTCGACTACCACGCTGGGCATGAAACATCTCGAGTACCACACTGAGCTCCAGAACCCGCTCCGGGTTTAGGAGCAGGGGAGCAGGTACCTGCTCCCGCTCCGGAACCCGCTCCAGAACCGGCTCCGGAACCTGCTCCGGAACCCGCTCCGGAATTCGCTCCAGAACCCGCTCCGGAACCCGTTCTCTCCAGAACCTGCTCCGGAACCTGCTCCGGAACCCGCTCCGGAACCCTCTCCGGAACCTGCTCCGGAACCACCGGACCTGCTTCGGAACCCTCTCCGGAACCTGCTTCCGGAACCCGCTCCAGAACCCGCTCCGGAACCCGCTCCCTCTCCCCGCTCCGGAACCCGTTTTCTCCAGAACCTGCTGGAACCCGCTCCGGGAACCGTTTCGGAACCCGCTCCGGGAACCGTTTCGGAACCTGCTCCGGAACCTGCTCCGGAACCCGCTCCAAAACCCAAGGGCTGAAGACCCCGTCGGTTCGCTGTTGGGGTAAAACCTATGTTCTTTAAAAAAAAAACCTAAAGAACCAGCTCCATCGTGCGAAGCTTCTGCAACTGTTGTTCCTTGTTCAGGCCTGCATACCACCAACTTCCACAAAAAACGCCAAACACACCCTATCCAGACACAAAGGGAACCCCACTTCTATTCACTCAAACCCCACCCCCTAAACCCTATAAACCCTACCTTCCCTTACTCCGCCCCGAGGTCGGAGCCTGACGGACAGCGAGCACACCGCCTCTGGAGGGGTGCCTGAGGGCTACAACAACGAAAATGATTTCGGTTTAGGGCTCCTTTTTAAGGGTACAGTACTAGGGCTGGCTCTGTTATTGGGGTTCCCCTTAGGGGGTCCAGGGCTCACTGTAAGGGTACTATAGTGTTCTATAAATATGGTTCCCTTGGCTTCTTGTCAATGAATGCATCATAGGGTTCCATAAATAGCGTTTTCCTCTCAGGCTCCCTGCGGGTTTGCTGCAGATTTGCAGCGCAGCCAGTCTCAAGTATCGGTTCAACGGTTCTGGCTGAAACAACTGGGTCTGGCACAGAAGAAATTTGACGAGAGAAGCAGGGCACAACCGTGTGCGTAAAGCTGAACCAGACACAGACGCATGAAGCACAACTCAATACCCGGAACCCTAAACCCTAAACCCTTCTGACAACCATACTTGAAATTGACGGAAAGCCCTGCAAAGTGCAGCTGTGGCCACTAGAAGCCCCTCCAAGTCCACGCCCGTGGAGGTGGAGATGGCATCCCTCGGTTTCAAAGATTTGCTACACAGGGCCTGTAGGGTTAAACGATGTTCAACGTTTAGGTTTGGGGCTTACGGCCTGGGGCTTAAGTTTTCAAGCTTAGGATTTAGGGCTGCTTGTTTCGACACTCCGAGCTAGTACCTAATGATGTTAATGTCATCCCTGTGATGGCGGGGAGATGTTTCATGCTTGCACGCCAACTCCGGAGCGCATGTTTCAGCAAACCGCAAACCTCCAACTTCCACCCTCAACTCTCTTTTTGCTGTTCTGTTTGAGCCATTTATCTGAGACTTCGCAACTGCTCTTCCTGCAATCCTTGCGGTCAGCTTCATTCGCCACATGTTTCTGGAAGTCCCATGATTTCCGCTGTGTTGCTACTCCTCCTCGGGGCTGTTTTCAATAACTCCTGCCAAAACTATGGTTACTTCTAGTGTTGCTAGTATAATACATGACAGCTGCTGCTGCGGCTGCTGCTGCTCCTCCAACCACCACCACAACCGCCACCACCACCAGCACCTCTACTGCTACCACTACTCACTACTCAGAGCTGCCCGGATGATGACGACGAAAACTTTCAGCACCAGTGGTTTCAATAACTACATCACGGCTGTGGGGATCACGAAGTCGTTTCGGCAAAGGCCGGAACTCACAGTTGCGTTAGCACTCTCCGCCAACTTAAGACACGGCGTTTAGTCTTTAAGCTGCTCTTCCCAACCAGCCAACCACTGACTGCTGTTCAGCTTGCCTGCCCAAACCTGTTCCCAGCGGCGTGAAAAGAAGGCTGTAGGCCGAGCACCGATGTCCATGTCTACGAAGCTTTGACTCTAACCGATTCGAAGCAATGTGAAATACGTGGGTAGCCACACCCATGTTCTAGGGGCCGAAATAACTACCAATACTATTGTTGGGGTTCCTGCTTATGAAATATTGGTAGAATTGGCCCCCAAAACCCTACTCTATGATTATTCAGGCTCCTATATTCAAGGATCCCGCAGTTGGCTGAGCCATGACACCACGCTTGAATCAGGAAGAGCGCCAGGACCAGCAGAGACAGCGGAAGCGCTCTCGAGGCGTTGTGAATCAAAGCCACCGTGAGGTATCCTGAATGGGGGTCCAGGGTTTGGGGTTCAGGGTTGAGGGTTTAGGGTTCTGGGTTGAGCAGGGTTAGGGACTGCGTAGCCATCGGAGCAGAAAATGACATGAAGCTTGCCTGCAATCATACTTTCCTATGATCTGAGCCCTTCGCAGTGTAACACATCTGACATGCGCCCAGTACGCTCACTCACAGCATTCGGCAGTCTGAACCCTTGATGAGTTTGGGGCTCTGGGGCATACCTACGTAATCCAAAAGCTTTAGTCTGAAAGCCAATTCGAATGCCGGTCGAGGATTCGAGGTGCTGTGTAGAGTAGTTGTATTCAGGGTTTGGGGCTTTGGGGTCCATCGCATTTGGCCTCATGAAGCCGGTAACACCCAAAACCCAGCACCTGCAAACACAAAGCTTAACCCCTACTGTAAGCCCTAAGCTTGCTGCAAGCACCCTGCGGGTACAAGCCTACTTGGACCCCCATTCCAAAACCCAAACACCGCTGATCCCCATTCCCCGCGCGTGTTGGCGCTCAGCCTGCCATCGCAAGCCAAAACAGCGCCCTCTTCCATCTCGCCTTGAGCCTTACAATGGTCTATTCTATTCTGCTATATCATATGTCATTCTTGAGCTTCCGCTAAAGCTTTCTTGGGTTGAGGCTCTTCCGTGGCTGGGTTTGGAGTCGGCGTAAGAGCCTTAAGACCAGTATGGTATATTAAGCAAACAGAAACTCCAGCTTCCTTGCAGACAACCCCCACTTCCGACTCCCATGTCCCTACTCTAAAACCCTAAACCCTAAACCCGCTTGCAGCGGCTGTTGTGCCGCAGGCCCTGTTCTGAGTTGTTCTGAAATCTAGGGGTTTAAGGGTTTCAGGTAAACCGCAAGGGGCTTTGAGACCTGCATGGCTAGACGTCCCTCTTGAGAGGGGAGCCCCTAGAAGGTTTCGCACGTGATCGCTTGGGCTACAGGGCTTTTGGATTTCGGTTTGGGGAACCCTAAACCCTAAACCCCACATTTTGTTACCAGCTTCCAGTGTCGTGGCTTTAACTCGGGAATACCGTCGTCCAAGCTCCCGTCACCCTACGGAGTTTGGGGTTTAGGGTTTCGGTCCTAAGCCCCGCCACCGAAACTCAAATCTCCCAAAGCTCAAACGCTTGGTCTCTGTGCCAAGTTGCCAAGCCGGGCAGCAACTGCTCTGGACGCTGTCACCTCTGCGCTCGCAAGCTCCGGGGCTTTTCGGACTGCGGCTGTTTGGGACTGTCGAGCTTGTCACCTGGGGAATAGGGGACCCTAATATAGTACCCTGAATAGTAGGATCCTTGTGATAAGGACCCTAAATAAGGTACCCTCTAATTTTCGCTACGGTCTTCCGTCCTTTTGCTTTCTTCATCGCGAACAAACTGTATCTGGGCCTCATCTGGTGTCCGATGCTACACCCGAACACCCAACCCCTTCACCCCAAGGCCCGAGCCTCGAAATATGTGGGTGGTTGTCAAAATTTGGGTCCCTTTTGGGGTCCTTATTATGATACGGCACCTATTACTTAGGGTACCCAAAAAAGTGACCCTAAGTTTGATAACTACCCATGTGGGCTGAGCCAGAAATCGCGAGGTTCCGCAAGTGACGAGCTGAGACTTGAGGATTTGGGGCTTTCCGAAATTAAGGGGTACCAGTTAGGTACGGCCCGAATACAGTAAGAGTGTATAATAGGGCTACTATTAAGGTCCTACTATATCTATATTATGAATATATTATTCAACTATTACTGAGTGGGGGCCGTACCTAAGGTACCAGTACCTTGCTTTGGGGGGGTCCTGATAATAGGGATCCTACTATCTAGGGTACTATGTTAGGGTACCCTATTTTCGGAAACTCCCATTTTGGATGTACTGCAGAAGTTTGCAGAAGCGTTTTCAATCCCATCCTCCAGATCCGAAACACCAAAAAGCCCCAAAACCCCTAGAACCTTAAAACCCAAACCCGGAACCCCGAAGCCCAAGCTCTAAACTCTAAAGCTCTACATCCTGAAGTCCCGAACCCCGACCCTTGAAACCCAGCTGGATGCGACCAAATCGCTGCTTCCTGCGAGACCTCCTTTCTTAGGCGAGTACTGCCCCGAGCAGAGGGGCCTGGCTGCTACCAGAAAAGGTTCAGGAAACGAAAGGGTCTCTCTTTGAAGGGATCTATAGGGGCTACTATAAGGGCTACTTTCAGGAGTAGGATTATAGGTCTTTAGAGGGTTCGAATAACAGAGCTACTATCAGGGCTACTATACGGTTGACCATGCGAGTTACCATAAGTTAAGGGTTATATGATGTAGCTTGGGGCTCGGACTCTGTGCGACCTATGCCCTAGAGCTTAGTCGGCACCCTCGTCCCTAGACAACGGAGAGTCTGGAGAGGGGGCCTCGTGGGAAGCGAAACACTGAAAACAACAAATCAATCAACAAAGATAAATGGAGATAGCATACAAGTTCATATCTATATCTATAGATCAATATCTATATCTAAATGTAATGGCATAGCAGGTGCCCCAGCCGAGGCGCTTTGGTTTGGAGATCTTTCGAGAGCGTGGTCATCTTTGGGGTTTGGACCTTAGCACCTGAATGTCAGAATAGGGTCTTCGGCTCCCATATGGAACCCTGAGGCACATCATTAGCAATTAATTATGCAAGTAGCCTTCAAGAAAACGAGATACAAGTCCAACAGCTCAGGATACAAACGGCTTGACCTTGCAAGCTTACACTACCAGTATGAGGCTCAGGCTTCTACAGCATGCATGCGCTGACTGCTAAACATGCTGACAATGGCTGGGTTGCCATTGGCGGGTGCTTGACACGGCTACCGGGGCGAGAGCCTACATCAGGACTGAAGGCCCAGATAAAGATTAGACAGGTTTAGGGTTTAGGGTACAGGATGAAAAGTAAAATGCCAATGATTTGCGCTGACATCGGTGGCAGAGTCCAGTAGAAGCTGTATGCAACACAGAAGATCCTCCTACCTTCAGAATTCCCGTCATCACTCATAGCATCATCCTCGTTTTCAGCATCATGGACCATCATCATGGTCAGCATCATCATCGCCACTAGCCTTGGCAGCATCGCCAGAAAGCAGAGCTATACTGCCTGGACCAATGCGCTCTACGACCCCGGGAAGACCTCTCTCCATCATCGCCATCGCTGGGTACAGCGCGGCTCGGAGCTCCAGGAGGGACCAACTCAGGAACAGCAAAAGGCAGCTTAAAATCGGCACCTAAATAATTACCAATACTATTTTGGGGGTTCCTTATAATCAGTACAGCAAAGCGGGCCGCAAAACCCTATTCCAATTATTAAGGCCGCCCCATTAGGAGGCTCACAGGCCTGCCTCTTGGGGTCTTCTTTAAGATGCTTTACCTCGAAGGGGCACGCTCGGGAGGTTCGAGGCATGCTTCTTTGGGCGGTACTCTGCGCGCCACTCAGGGGATTCGTGTCTCGAAGCATCAAAAGCACTGATTCGCAGGAATAGAGCTATCAGCATGCTGCGTACCCCTGTTGCGGCTTACGGCTGATGTGCTCAACATGACGACGAAACAGAAAAGCAAGAGGACACCCACGTCGACAATAAAACGAGACGAGTACGAGTATGATAGTGAGAATGGTACTGACTAGCATTTCCGAGATGGTTAACTGCTGGCTACGGGGATTCCATGGTTTCCACGAAGTGCAGTTTATGCGCCGGAGGCCCTACACTGACCATGATGGTCATGTGATGATGACAATGATGACGAGGATGGCGATGCAGAATATGAAGACGAAAGCGACGACGAAGACGAGGATGAGCGTGAGGTGATGATGATGCTGACGACGTTGATGATGACGACGGCGACGACAAAATGCTTCAATATTCTGCCTCTCACAACATCAACTGCTACTATCGTCCTGCTCGACACCTCCAACCCCAAGCTCCCTGAATTTGCCCAAGCGAGAGATTACTGTGCCAGCTGACGGCCGAAACAGGACTCCCCAGAAAATCATCCCCCCCCCATCCTCAAATAGTGCAGAACAAAAAGAACACAACTCATGATGAGAAACACTCAAGCCAAATCAACCCAACTCTTTGCAAATGGGGTGGTGGGGCTTCTCTGGGTTTGGTGTTTACCAGTGTGCATACCAACCCACCACCGTCACGACCACGACCACAGCAGCAACAACACCAATAACAACAACAATCGATTATGACAAGTCTGAGTAATAAATGATATATATTTTGCATAGTGCGAGTTGCATCCAGGCTGTTCTCAACTTCCGACGACGCCATGTGCCAAAGCTCAAACCAAAAGGGGCAGGACTGTGCTAGAGTGGTGAGGGTGTCAAAGGCCGCATTACTGGACGTGTTAGAGTTTGGGGTAGCTTCCATGACAGCAGGCGGACATCCACATCGAGTGTTGACTGCACAGCTTGGGCTCGTGCTGTCGGGCTCAAAAACTATATAAAGTTGTAGGATAATATCAACACAAAGCTCGCACGGATGTCATAAGACTCGGCTATCCGAGTTCCGTGCTAACCTGCTTCGAGACATTGGCATCTTGTCAGTAGGGTTTGGGGCTCAAGGGAGTCTGTTCAAGATTCTTTTCACTTCAGGGGTAGAGCTTGGCGAGGCTGGCGTCGAAGCACATAGGTCGGCCCGATAATTGCAGCGGGGAGCTGGTGCGAAATTGCCGTACCCAGAGTATAGCAGTAGCAGTTGCAGTAGCAGTAGACTAGTGGTCGTCGTCGTAGTAGTCGTAGTGGTGGTAGTGGTAGTAGTAGTAGTAGTAGTAGTAGTAGTAGTAGTAGTAGTAGTAGTAGTAGTAGTAGTAGTAGTAGTAGTAGTAGTAGTGGTAGTAGTAGTAGTAGTAGTAGTAGTAGTAGTAGTAGTAGAAGTAGAAGTAGAAGTAGAAGTAGAAGTAGTAGTAGTAGTAGTAGTAGTAGTAGTAGTAGTAGTAGTAGTAGTAGTGGTAGTAGTAGTAATAGCAGCAGCAGCAGCAGCAGCAGGACTAGGAGGAGGAGGAGGAGGAGGAGGAGGAGGAGGAGGAGGAGGAGGAGGAGCAAGAGTAGCAGTAACAGTAGCTATAGGAATCGCAGCAGCAGTAGCAAGAAGCAGCAGCAATAATGGCAGCAGGAGCAGCACAAGCAGTGGCAACAGTAGCAGCAGCAGTACTGCTTCCAGAAGGGATACTATGGGTGTACAGGTAGTACCTGAAGTGTTGCGGCCGTGCATCAAATCAGAGGCGGCTAGGTACAAGTCTAATCAGAAAGTGATAGCAACATCCTCAGAAAGACAGCCGTGCACACTGAACGAGAGCCTGGATATGACCTTTCAATAGAATTCAGAATGGCAGTTGGCCTTGCACCCGGACTTCCACCCACTTAACCAAGAAAGCCCGAAGCCTCAACACTCACATCTCTCAGCTCCGACAAGTCGGGTTGAGGCCGTGTGGCTACGCTTTGCTTCAGGTTCCAGGCAGTCGGAACAGCTTTTGTTTCGCGAACAGCTCAGCTGGCGCTCTACTCAACAAAATCGTCATTTTCTGAACCTCCCGCACTTCACCGGAGATCCGAATCCCGAAACGGTAGAGCCCCCGTACCGAGATCAAGTGCTGGGGAGGTTCAGAAAAGCGAGAGCTATCCAGTCAACTCCCTTCAGGTGATGAGTCTGGAATTTCATGGTTGCAGCCCCCCGGTGCCCCCTGCCCCTGTCAGCTCCAGTATCTAAATCCCGAAAATCAAGAAGACCTCAATCTAAACCAACCGCCCCAAGTCTCCAAAACCCCAGCCGTGAGCCAGAAACCTAGTCACTTAGCCTTAGCAAGCCATGCCTACCCTGCCAAGCATTGACTCACGGCTTCTACAATTCTAGGGAGAAGTTGGGGTTCAGGGTTAGGGGTTTTCCCGTTAAGGATTTAGGCTTGGGGGCTCAGGAACAAGGTCTACGTAGGCAGTTACATGTAAAGGATTTATGTTTTACAGGTAAGCTTTAGCGGAGTTTGTCGCTCAGGGCAGTGTTAGGCTGCGGGGTTGGGACATAGGAATACTGCAAATCCCTATAGAAGCCTTGAAGGGGGCCTTTAAGGAACCCTACCTTAACCTACCAAACCCTACTTATTTGTAGGGTCCCTATAAACTCCATATTAGGGTTCATAATAAGCACCGACAAAAAAGTAGGGTTTGGTAGGTTAAGGTAGTTACTAAGTCCCGTACAGTGGCCTCTTGCGGCCTTCAAGCTTCAGCTTCACGGTTTTTATCAACTCGAAAACCCCAGGCACAACACCCGAAAGCCCATACCAGGACCCCCGAATGGCCTTTGATGGAATGCTTGTGGTCCGTAATGGTGGGTATTTAGCTTATGGGGGGTCTAAGTAGGACCCAAAACCCTATACTCCGAAACCCTGTAACCCTAAACCCTACAACCCAAAGCCTGTGAAGACCCTATATGCAACCCTAAACCCTAAAATTACATCCTGCATTAAAGCCGATGCCGCGCGGGGTTTAGGGTTTAAGAGACTACTGCAAGCATATGATGGTGGTCCCAGAGGACAGGGCGCTTGCAGACAGTACTAGCAGGATTCGTGACAATACAAAGGACTGGCAGAGAGGAGGCTGTACATGTCGGACGTTCGATTTAAAGGATTCGTTCTGCTAAAGTTGGGTCTCGAGCCCCGGCACAAGTAGGCAAAAACCCCTACCTAAGTGCAAAAGCCACCTACATCCTGAAGCAGCCATTGTTGAGGGTTGAGGGCTTCGGCTCGACCCTAAAACACAAAAAAGACGGACCCCACAGGTTTCTGCAGGTTAGGATTTTGGGGCTGGAGCTCAACATGTTACCATTCCTCCAGCTGCAGGGGGGCCTGCTGAAAGAGGGGCTGCCTTCTGGAACCTGCAGACGCCTTTGCCGCTTGCAGGTTCCAGGGTCGGTTCTTGGAAATCCTTACCTTGGGTTAGTAGGGAATGGAGGAATGGGGTACAAGTATAACTACTATAACTACCATTCTTCCATTCCGTACTAACCAAAGGTAAGAATCTCCTTCTTCGGGAACTAAGCCCGAAGGCTTGAGCTCTCAAGGGTTTCTTCAAGCGTTCTTTTCGGGCACCAGTACGGGTTCTATGGGGAGTGCCATGACCGCTTGAGGGTAAAGTTTTGGGTTCACAGGTTAGGGCAGCTAGGAATTTAGGGTCCCGCCAAGAATCTCAATACTCGAAAGAACCCTAAACCCTAAACCGCAAATTTTCCTTCGTTTCAGAGCTCAGGGGCTTCATCAAGCCTTGTGCCGAAAAGCATTGGGGGCCGTTCTGCAGGAGGCGAACTCCATTTTGAGAAACCCTCCTCTTCAGACTTCCAACCACTGGGCGTAGGTAGGCTTTGGGGCTTGGAGCTTTCACGCTTTGTAAGGCTTATACAGGGCTCTTATATTCTTGAAGGTCTTCTTTAAGGGTTCCTTTAGGGCTCCTTTATGGGATCCTTGAAGCTGTGAGACCCAAAGCCTTTGGTCAGTGCAAAACGCCAGCGAGCTCCTCGATTTGCACCTTGCCGTTTCCGTCTTTGTCCGCCGCCAGCAGCCTCGAGACCATCTTCTCACGTCCAAGCAGCTGAAGCACTGGAGTAGATGATGGCTGTAGTCCTAATAAGGAGCCCTGAGGAATAATGCTGGTAGTTCTTCCAGCTTCTGTATATTATGGTTGGGACCGAAACCTGGACGCCGAAGCCCGACCAAGTTGAAAGGGTCCTTCTTGCTATCGGAATCCTGGCATTCGAGGAAAGCTTCTTCTTCTGCGTGTACAAGGGCCCAGAGGTCGGACCTACCGTTACAGAAGTCAGCGGATAAAGCTGATTATCATGCCAGGAACTTTTTAGGATGCATGTTCACAGCACCAAATCCTCGTATGTAGGGGCCTGAAGCATTAGAATAGGGTTTTGGGGGCTCCTTACTGCAATTATGGTAAAATACAGCCCCAAGTCCTATTCTAATTGTTCCGGCCCCTACAGCACATGCCTCTGAGCCCCGCAACAGATCACTTGCTTGGAGGATCATGGGACTTAGTAAGTATGGTTACAAGTACCTTAATTGTGGTTATAAGGAACTATAAGTATAGATAGTTACCTTAATTATAACCCTAGTTACTAAGTCCCATGATCCTCTAAGTGCAACTGGGAGGCAGCTGGTGGGCTAAGGAGCCGGAGGCATTGCCAGGAAGCCGCGTCCGGAGAAAGCTCTCCACCTTGCGGGCTATATATATATATATATATATATACACACATATATATATATATATAGGTATACATATATATATATATATATATATATGGCTGCTTCAGAGATGGTAGGTCTGAGTGGTTCAGCTCGTAAGGTTTGGGATCCAAGGATGGGAATTTGGGATCTGCGAGTGTGTGGTTCGAGATCCAGTGTTGAAGGTTTGGCGTTCCGACTTGCCTCTGGAAAGACAATGTTCAGTCCCCAAGGGTCCAAAGGACCCAATAATTAGGTACTCGGGTTTAGGATAGTAGTTATGTAGCTCAATATTTAGGGGAGTATATGATTATTAGGTACTTGGACCCTTAGAAAGTCAGTATCGAATCGGGTGGGATGTCTGAGAGAAGCCTCCCTTTGCTACCCTTGGGATGGGTGGCAAAGGAAACAGTCCCAGTCTAAGCTTCTGGATTAAGGCTGCAGCCAGTTCTACTTCATCAGCCATTTTCTGATTCGGGGCACTAGATCGAAGCAGAACCCTAAACCCTAAACCCCAAAATGGGACGAGAGATATCAGATACAGCCTCTGCGTTTCGGACTTCGGGGTTGCAAAACGAGAATGGCGCTGGCCTTCGGATTCGGGGTTCCAGGAAATCAAGAGGTCTATAGCTTTCGGATATCGGGCCATCCTAACCTAAACCCCTAAAACCCATAAAACCCCTAAAACCCCTAAACCCCTAAACCCCTAAACCCCTAAACCCTAAACCCCTAAACCCCTAAACCCCTAAACCCCTAAACCCCTAAACCCTATAATGCCTAAGTTCAAGCTCGAGGGAAGCCTCTCGGTTGTGGCCTTCCCTGTTTCTGGGGCTCCGTGTTTTCTCGTTTCGTCACTCCTACTGCCCTAGGTTTAAAGGTTTAGGGTTGAGGGTTTAGGGCTTCTACCTAACATAGGGAACGAAATCAGTACCGATATCATTTTGGGGTTTCTTGTTGTAGTATAACCAATCGCAAAAACCTTTTTGTTCGAACTACTATCTAAGTATAATCTTGCAATTAAGGCCAAAAGTACGTGCACTACCCTGCCCTGTAAGGTTTAGGGCTGTTTGAGGTATAGGGGTCTGGGGCCTCAGGGTTTAAACTACAACCGCACTGCTCTTCGCTGGAGTGCCGTGAGTTGGGCTTGCGAGGCATGCTATTGCCGCTCTCGGATACTACGGCTACGTCTGCTTCAGAATCATCAGTCTTGCTGACATGCAAAATGTGGATAGCACCAGGAAATGTCTTGCGCTTGTCAACCTTTGTTGCTTCTTGCGGCAGCGCGCTTTCAATTAATCCTATGCCTGGCGCAGCCCTCGACGCTCATTCCCGGCCTCAGCGCTGTCGGCCAAGCCACCTCAGCTCACCCGAGGGTTTAGGGTTTAGGGTTTAATATAACTATCATGTCAGAAAACTATAGAAATACCACCACACTACTGTACTGATAAAGGCCACTTCTGGGGCTTGGGGAGTCTTCTCAAACGCTTTGCTTCAGACCGGAGAGTCTAGACTTCTGGGTTTGGGTTGACCGAAGGATCCCCGAGCCCTGGGCGCGGGGCCCGGCGAAAGAGGATTATCCTCGAGAGCTAGGAGCTTGCGCCCTGCACAACAACAAATATGACGATGCAAAGTATGTTGGTCCACGCTTTCTAGTACTAGAATAATACTATTATGGTACTAGACTAATACTATTATAGTACTATAACAGCACTAACGATGAAAGCCAAAAGCCCCGGGAGCCAGCTAGCCTAGAGCCGGCCAGCAAGTTAGAGGACATGTGTGAGGTTAGGGTCTCGCCAGCATAGGGTCTTTGAAGTTTCTCACAGCAACGTGGACCCCAAAGCACTATCATTGCCATTAAAGTACAATAAACTCGTTATTATAGTACTAGAATAGTCAATGTCGTTATAGTAATAGAGTCGTACTATGACAATACTACTATAGTACAATAAGAGTACTATTATAATACTAGTTCAGTACTATAACCTCAGGACTTGACCGGGCGTTCAACATGATTCCAATAATAGGCTCGCAGACGCTGAAGGGCCTGATGAGGCATCCAACACGCATAGTACAAACTAAAATAAGTATACGATTCTGCTATATACTTTAACAGTGTACTGTTATCGTACATACTAGAATAGCGTGCTATCAGAGGCTTCCTGGAAAGCTTCCGGAGCGGCCTAAGTCCCATCCTGAAGAAAAATACAATGTGTAGTTCAGCACTGCCTTTTGTTCTGCTGCTATTGCCAGGTAGGAAGCAGAGCTGCAGTGCGGAGTATCATTGCCCCTCGTTCTGTACACTGCGTTCGTGTACGAGACTGTGCAGCAAGTCGGCCGTTCTGTTCTGTACACTGTACATGTGCAAGGTTGGCAAAACATTGAACCCTGCTTTGGGCAGCCTGAAAAACCTTTCCAAGCACCGGATGCATTCTTGAGTTAGTAATTGGCGATAGCGAAAATCACGATGACTATCGCGATTCGGATAACAGTCATAGCAATAGCAAGAGTAATAGAACGAATGCTTGTGTGAAATACATTGTGATTACTTTACGAGAACACTAAACAAGTACTACAATAGCTGGGTTCAGTCTACTGTATGCCTTTCAGGCACACGGCTCAGGCGCAAGTTCAGAGAAACGCACTTGCTGCATGAGGCCTTGGTTTGCGAAGCCTAGCTTTTCGTAGAGGCGCTTGGCACCATGCGCTCCGCGTGGATCCGCGTTGAGGCACGTTCTCAGACCTGGGGTCGATGTCGTTTCGCAACAAAGGGTACAAGAAATGCAGACCATGCAGCACATAGCATACTAAGAGGCCCAAGGGACTTAGTAAGCAGGTTATAAGTATAGGGTTATAAGTACCCGAAGTGAAGTTGCCCCAATTATAACCCTACTTATAACCTCCTTGCTAAGTCCCCTGGGCCTCCAAGTAAAAAAGCATGGCATAGCAGGACATCATGATAGAATACCGCACTGTGTACTCAAGGTCTGCTTATCCCGCCTCGCTCGTTGAGGGCAGCCCCAATCGTTGCGACCAACGCCGCGGCGCAGCCCCGCCTTCGGTGCGGTGGCGATGTGTACACCAGTTGGATCCCACGCCCAACATCTGCCAGAGCTCTACCAGCAGTCGAGACGGCAGCAATGTCAGCGCCCACTTGCCACACATAAACTTCGCATGTGGCAATGAAAGCCTCCATGGCCTGTCGGTGCGATTCCCGTGTTTCTTGAGGGTCATACAGGCCGACATCCTTTTTGAAGGCCACATGGTAGTCCGTGAGCTTTTCGACCACGGCCTCCTCCGCCAAAAGCACGTCGTTGCAGAGGCCGGCGGGCACAGCTTGAGGCGTTTCCTGAGGTTTAGGGTTTAGGGCTTAAGGGTTTAAGGTTTAGGAGTTTCGATAGGTAGCTGCAGCTCCTTGTAGCCGAGGTTCAGGACAGGAGGTCTACCGAAGGGGAACTACTTCACTGGGTTCACTCAACCCGGGGGTTTTGCCGCGCCTTCACAGGGAGCACGCGAAGCATTTGCCCAGCTGGGGGGTCTCCGACTGCAGGAGAGGATGAGAGCTCCATGGCCGTCACAACCATCTTGGGAGTCCAGGAAATGGCCTTTGCGGCAACTTTTGCCTACAGAAATAGAAGTGAAGAGGGACGGCAGAAGAAAAGCTGCGGTGCTCTGTTTTAAAATTAGAATAGGGTCTTGGGGGTACATCATACTATAAGTATAATAAGGAACCCCCCAAAACAATTTAGGTTATCATAATTAAGGCCCCTACGTTATAGTACCCTTATGGGTATCCCTTACAGACCCCTTCAAAGGAACCCAAACAAGTATAATAGGAACTTATTAAGGCCCCTATATTTAACCCGAAGTGGCCGGGCGCAGCTTCTGCAGAGCCCGCGCCGCCTCTTCGACAACTTCATGAGGGCCGTAGGCTGTCGTGATCATCCTCACCAAACTGCACATGTTGGGTTTAGGGTTTAATAAGGTTTAGAGTTTACGTTTAGGATCTAATAGGGTTTAGGGTTTTGGGTTTATAAGCTTATGTAGCATGATAATGACCCCGGGGTCCTTATAATAAGAATCCCACTATTTGGGGTGCTATATTAAGGTCCCCTCCGATATGTTGGGCTGAGGGTTGAGAGTTTAGCCTTTAAGGTTTGGGGAGGGGTCCAGTCTAGGAGTTAGGCTTGAATGAAGGCTTAAGAGTTCCTTCAAGGTTTACGGTGACGACCTTTAAAAAAACCCTCGAATACAATACAAAAGCTGCCACCCTTAAAACATCTTAAAACCTTAAGCTCCTTACATCCTCAACCTTAAGGCGCTAAACCCTAAACCCCAAGGTTACTCTTGACTTCCACATCTTCCTCGCCAGCTCAGGGTGGACCATGGAGAGAGCCTCTTCCACCCAAGCTTCCTTCAAGGCCCATGGAAACCCCTAAACCCTAAACCCCTAAACCCCTAAACCCTAAACCCCTAAACCCCTAAACCTCTAAATCCTAAACCCCCGAAGCTCCAAACCCCCGAACCCCTAAACCCCAAAGATCCCCCCAAACCCTAAACCCTAAAACCCTTCCTTGAGCTCACCTCCCATGGTCAGGGCGAGCTCGGGCTTTGCGCCCTGCGGTCCGGGCGAAAGCACCAGGACCCCCCGGGCCCGTGGCCCATGGAAGCTGAAGAGTTGCTTCACCTAGGCTTTCTGTTTAGGATTTAGGGTTTAGGGTTTCTGTTTAGGATTTAGGGTTTAGGCTTTCTGTTTAGGATTTAGGGTTTAGGGTTAGGGGCTTAGGGGTTTAGGGGTTTAGGGCTTAGGGTATAGGCTCTATAGGGTTTAGGGGGCTCAAGGCTTTGAGAGGGTATAGGCTTTAGGCTTTAGGGGCTCCAGCCGCTTCAGTTTCAAGTTGAGGGGCTTAGGGTGTCGCGTGCGCTCCCAAGTTCTGGACCGCCTCTTGAGGTTGTTTCGGGTGCCAGATACGTAGGGTAATCTACCATGGTATAGTCTTCGGCAGTAATTCTATAGTATGCTCTACTACACTTGCTCTTTCTCCAAGATCAGACTGAGGCCTTAGGCTACAGAGTTTAACACTAACCCAAACTCAAACGGATGACAGTGGGGGTACGGATGAGACTCCAGATAGTCTGAGAGCTGGCAATATGGAAGCATGCCCTTAGTTAGTACTACGGTAGTATTACAGTTCTACTATAAGACTTTAGTCTATAGTATAGAATTACTACTAGACTAGGGTTTTGGGTTTCGGGGTGGTTGTTGGACATCCGGGCGACTAGACAGTAAAACGGATGGACTGCCTCCGCGTAGCAGGGCGCCAGGAGATGGGGTGTTAAAAGCACGGAAACGCGAACGTAACTTGACCCGAACGGATTTTAATAGTACCTCACTGGCCATGGCAGGTTGGCCGCCCTCCTCCACTTGTTCTAGAACATCTCACTTGAAACGATGCTGCACTGTAGACAAGCATACTCTGACCGACACAGAAGGCCAAGAAATCCAACTCCTACCATCGGCATAGCCAAAAACCCTAAACCCCTAAACCCTGAGCCCAAAGCCCTAAAAACTCTAAACCCTAGTCCCCTAGTAAACGTCGCCTGAAGCCTAAAAGTGGGATTCAAGGCTGAGGCATTATTAGGGGCGCGCTGACCTGAGCCTTCTCCACTGGCTGCGTCGGCAGGGCTCTGGGAGAGGACAAGACCTGCTGTGGTTAAGGTCTACGAACACATGGTTGGGAAAGTAGTAGTTTAAGGTTTAGGGTTTGGGGTTTTGGAGTTTAGGGATTAGGGTTTAGGGATTCTAGTTCATGGTTTGGACAGCATTACAAAGTATAATTTGTATTCGTTGTGGGGAAAGCGTACCCATAAAAGCTTAGAATGTTGCCCAACTATCAAACAAGTCTAAGGTCCCAGAGACTCCGATATCCCTTGGTTAAGGATATATACTAAATTATAGGAGGATCCCTAATATGATTTTTTTCCCCCGTGATTAAGGAATATACCTTAGATCATAATGGGACTCCCAATTCAACTTAAATTTTATTTCTTGTAGGTGTGAATGTTTGCGAGGGCAGTTGATCCGGATAGCTCGCGGCATGCTTCATGTTTGACTTTTGAAAGTTGATTCGACCGCGCAGCAGTGTGGCTCCTGGTGCAAACAAAAGAGCCGTTCGTTGCCGTAGCGTTGCAGCGGATGGGTGGCAAGGCTGCATTTTGTTAGGCTGCCTGCATTGGCAGCGGAGCCGAGGCTCCATGGCGGCTAGTTACAGCGCTGAGGTGCAGCATGATGCCTCCCAATCTGGGAGCGGGCAAGCGGCAGACCAAAGCAACGGCAATCAGGACCGGCAGTCTTGGTACAGCAGTAGCCAGTGGCAGGGTGCGGGAAATTCCTGGGATTACTACGGGAGTAATGGTTGGAGTTATTCTGCACCGAGCGCATGGGCTTGGCAAAGCGCCCCGTCTTGGGGCAATGCTCAGTGGGGCGGCAGCTGGTGGCATGGCGCCGCATGGACGGATGATTCGACGAGCCAGTCGAAGAATGGGGCTGCTGAAAGCCAGGCTCAGGCGAGCCCAGAGGAGGCGGATACGACCAGGCGGCAATCTGCATCTACCATGGAAGAGGATCCGTGGGGTGTTCCAGAGGGCACCGGATCGCTGGACGACGATCAAGGATCGTCGAGCAAGCAGGGATCGGCGGCACAGCCGAAGGCCACCGGGAAAGACTATATCCCGGAATATGACGGAACCACTCCGATGAGGGAGTATCAGCGACGTGTCAAGCTGTTTGAGATGAGTACGGGAATCGACCCGTCGTTCAGGGCCCAGAAGTTGATGGAGAAGCTGTCAGGGAATGCCTGGTTGGCTACTGAGTCAATTCCTCTGGAGTCTCTGAAAGATCCGCAAGGGGTGACACGTTTGTTGGAGCACTGCACCTCTGGAAGGAGCTCGAGCCGCTGGAGTTTCTGAGGACGTTCCAGACTTTGGCAGATTTTTACAAGGGTTTCAGAAGATCAAAAGGGCAGGAGTTCGTCGCCTACGACATGGAGTTTAGGCGGCATGGTCAAAGGCTGGAAGAAGTGGGGGCTGGTATCGCTGGTGTGACCAAGGCGTACTGGTTCCTGGAGAAGGCTTCACTCTCCAGCGAGCTGCGGAAGCAAGTCGTGGCAGCGGCGGGTGGCCAGTACGATTACAACAAGCTCCGTGCCGCGGTGATGGCGATTGTTCCTCAGGTGAACAAGGAAGATGACGGGCCATCTACGAGCTCAAGTGGAGGCAATCATCGACAATGGCGGCGGTCCCCTGCTAAGGTACATGCCACGACGCAAGATGGCGATGAGAACATGGAGGCCCCGGAAGGCGAGGAAGTCGAGGAGCTCCCCGTCGAGGCCCTTGAAGAGGAACTCCAGGTCCTCATGACGCAAGCTGCTAAGAAACGAGCCCAGGTGGAGCGTGCTCGTGGCTATGGCGCTCCGCCTCAGAAAGGGGCGAACCGTGGCGAGACGCCGGAGGCTCGTGAGCGGCGGATCGCCGAGCTAAAACGGCGTATGCCATGCTCAGCTTGCAAGGCGAATGGCCGTACAGTTTACGGCCACTGGCACAGCGATGCCAGCTGCCCCTTCAATCAGAAGGGGAAGGCCGAAGCTCCCGCTGGAAATGTGATGGCGGTGATTGAAGAGGAGCTCTCGGACTCAGATGAGTATGGTCCTGACTCCTCCGACGTCTTCTTCACGGAGTACCTTTGCGCGAGTGCGGTGTCCCAGATCGAGGTGGATGGTCACGACCACCGATTGGCCCTGTCGGACACCTGTTGCGCGAGGTCGGTAGCTGGAGAAGCATGGGCGTTGCGGCATATGCGCCACCTTCACGGTTTGGGAGTTGATGTTTATGTGGTTGATGAGCAGCGCCCATTCCGTTTCGGGGCCGGTCCTCGTGTGGAGTCCCGCTACGGAATTGTCATGCCGCTGATTGTGGAAGCTGCTCAGGTGACACCATGGGTTCGTGTGAGCGTTGTTCAACAAGACGTTCCGTTGCTGCTGAGCAAAACGGCCTTGAAGGGTTTGGGAGCGCGCCTTGACCTGGGTGATTCGAGGATCCTTCTTGGGAAACTGGGCACCCAGGCGCCGCTGATTGAGACCGCTTCAGGACTGTGCGGTTTCATGATCAACGACAACGTGGCGTTTTCTGAGAACGACATGACTTTGCCGCCTCAAGCAATGCTGGAGGGCGAGACCGAGATCTATGTACCTGGCGAGGCCGAGGACGAGAACGTCGAGCCGATCTACAAGGTCCATGCCGAGGCCGATCGAGGAAGCACCTGCCAGAAGTGCGAGACTTGCGCGAGAGCTCTGATCGAGAGCCGAGATTTCTCCTACAATGCCTTGGAGATGTTGGCTAACCTTCTCCCGGAGGTGAAGATGAAAAAGCAGCGGGCTATCAACCAAGCCGGGGAGAGCCGAGCGCAAGGTCTCGTTGCTGGGGTGTGGGCCCATGGAGGTTTCAGTGGGATAACTCGAGCTACGAGGGACCTGCCTTGGACCATCAAGTATATCAACCAGTTCTTGAGGCAGCAGGTGAAGATGGAATGGAGTTCTTTTGTGCTGATGAAGAACATCAAGACCAACCTCCACCGCGACAAGAACAATGCCAAGCAAGCTTTGTCGGCCACGGTGACGTTTGGAAACTTCCAAGGCGGCGAGCTTTGGATGCGTGAAGGGTCGGCCGAGAACCAGCCGGGCGCATCTGTTGATCGACGAGATCGCGAAGGAAAGCTTGTGAAGGGCACTGTGGTCAGCACTCGAGAAAAGCCGCTGGTATTTGACCCGCGAGTGTCTCATGGGACTCAGCGATGGAAGGGCACCCGATGGTGCCTGACGTGCTACACCTCAAGAGCGATAGTCGAGTTGGGGGACAACGATCGACGCTTGCTGCACGACTTGAAGTTCCCCTTGAAAGCCGTCGACAAGACCAGGACCTTTGGGAAAGTGAGTTTTCAGTGCCAAACTTCGTCCAGTCACCAGGAGCCACATGTTTTGAAGGATGAAGTTGGTAGTGTAAATGTTTGTACTCCGCATGATTTAAGCTCTCCGTGTGTGGCTCAGCCGGAGAGTGATTCAGCTAGATCAGCAAACCATCAGCCACAGTGTGACAGTGAGTGCGATGGTCTCCAAGTACACTGCGCCGAAGAAGAAGGAAGAATATGTCGCGTGCATCATGGCACGGACTACCGTGTCGGCGGAGGAGTTGCGCAAGCACGATGTGGAGCGGCTCAAGCAGATCTGGACATTGATCAAGCCGAAGAAAGCGGCGGCCCCTCTGCCGACCGGTTGGAAGAAGTACGATGTTCCAGCCCTCAAGCACCTGTACGAGACAGTGGTCGTGCCGGATTTGCAGCGGCCCCTGGACAATCACTGGGTCCGTTGGCAACGTCCCTTGTTGGTCACGGAGATCGACATGTGGGCCCAGGAGGTTACGGAGGCGCGGAAGGACGAACCCGAGGACCTCTACTCGGAGACGCCGATGTGCCAATCGTGTCAGATACCATTTGTGATCCGCACCAACAGGATGACACGGGAAGATTTCTTCGGGTGTGTCCGATTCCCGATGAGTCGGAACACAATGGCTCTCACGTACAATGGCATGCCGGCAAAGACGGTCCAGGACGGGCTGGAGAAAGAGCGCAAGGCCAAGACCCTCGAGGAGTCCGCCGAAGATGTGAAAAGGGAAGAGAAGCCGAACAAGTTCACCGGGTATCCGAAGGGCCCGACCAATGCGGCTCGTCGCAAGACTCCCTGCTTGACAGAGTGGCGGGGCGACTCCTCCGATGGGTCGTGGGCGAGGACGGGTCCCCTCCCCGTCGAGACGGATTCCGACCACGAGGATTCCTCCAAGGTGATCAACGCCAATCTGACGTCAGAGGAGATGGAAATGATCAAGCAGCTCCGGAAGAGCAAGGGCGAGATCGAGAAGTGAAGCCCACGTTTTCGGCTGAAGCCACGGCAGGTGATACCTCAGAGCATCGATCCACTTCGGAGAGCGTTCTGAATTGTAAGAGTTGTAATGCCGAAAGCCTCCCGAGAAATCCCGATGAGATTCGGGCTAGGATTCGTGATGGGTGTGAAAGGCGCCGTCACTTGAAGAAAGGTGCGATCAAGAGATTTCTCGGGAATGCAAAGGCAGTGGCTGCAAGTGTTATGATTGCATCCACAGCTGCTCTCGGAATGGCTATGCAGTCTGTCCCCAGTACTGCAGTTGTCAGGCCAGATGTACTGGAGGTGTTTGACGGTGAAGCACAGGTGTCTTCTAGTTTTGGCCGGTGGGGTTGGAGTACTGCTAAGCCTGTGGATCTGAAGCTTGGTGATGGTAAGTGCGATGCTGAACGGCATGATGGCCTTCTTGAGTGGGTTGAGCGGAATCGGCCTCGCCTTGTGGTGGTTTCGTGTGCTCGCGATTTCAAGTCTCTCGATGTGATCGACAAGTCGAAATCGTCCCAAGAAAAGAGAAGACTCAAACATCATAGGGAAAAGCAGCTTCCTTTCGTGCACTTCGTTGAAAGCGTGTTTGAGAGACAGATGAAGCGAGGAGACGACGTCCTTGTGAGTACTTGTGCTGCTAGTGGTGCTTTCAGAGAACCTGTGTTTCAGAAAATCATGAACCACCCGCAGGTTTATGCCACCGCTCTTGACAGTCGAGGAAATAGCGCTAAGGATGCTTCATCAAGGTTCTCTGGAAGCCATACCGTGCTTTGGCTGAGCACGGCCCTCGAGATCTGTGAAGAACTCAACATGCTGAGTCGTGAGGGTTCGAGAGGTGGAGGTTTACGTGAAATGATCCACAGTCATGGTAGGCAATGTGCTTCAGCGATTTGCAAGGGATATGTGAAGGTGTTGAAGCGGAAGGATCCGAGCCGTGTGCGGAAGATGCTTAGGCAAGTTGCAGCTAGGATCCGGAACCCTCGCAATCGGCAAGTGATTCGCGATCTACGATGGAACGAAAAGAACATCAGTAAAGCGCTAGCACGGTGGAGTGCAGTTTTCGCGGTAGATTCCTCAGGGGGCGGTGACGCCCACTCAGATGCACCCATGCATGATCCCCTGGAGGATGAAACCGACCAAGAGCTCCTCGCCGCTGATCGGGTAGATCAAGGAGGGGAACCTCTCAGAAGCGATCTGGCCTATGACGGCGTCAAGTTCGAAGTGCCCAGCGGGCGCAGGCTGAGTCCCGAGATCAAGGAAGGGTTACGGAAAGCACACTGCAACTTAGGACACCCCAGCAAAGCGGATCTTAAGCGGTTTTTGAAGCTAGGTGGGGCTAAACAGGAAGTTGTTGAAGCTGTCGACTGGATGCAGTGCGTTTCGTGTGCCCATTCGAACCGGCCCAAAGCCCATCGGACCACGAATATACCTCCTTGCTCTATCACGTTCGGTGACGAGGTTCATTTGGACTGTTTCTGTATTCATGATAACACTCCTGAGGCTTATTGGTTCCTGTCTATTGTGGATAGGGCGACCAGTTATCATGTAGTTGAGTTACTTCGCGATCATAGTCCCAACGAACTTCATCGGGCTTTCGACAGAGCGTGGGCCAAGTGGGCTGGACCTCCGCTGAGGGTGAGTGTGGATTTTGAAGGCGGGTTTCGGGGCAAAGAGTTTTGGAACCAAGTCAGCGAGTCCGGCGCTTCACTCGTGTCGATAGCCGGCACAGCACACTGGCAGGCAGGGAAGGTTGAACGACATAATCAGACTGTCAAAGACATGCTGAGGACTGTCATTAGGCATACCCATGTTAGGGGACGAGAACAGATTCGCGTTGCCGGCCGGGAAGTGTGTTGGGCTAAGAACACGTTAGTCAGAGAGCATGGTTGGTCGCCGGTGGCTTTAGTGTTCGGGAAAGAGCCTAGGGTTTTCGGTGAACTTCATAGTCAGGGCGAACCAAACATGTTCCATCCCAGGGTTGGAGACCCTGATAGTGAAGTGGCTAGGCGCATGAGGTACAGGTATCATGCCAAGCTGGAATACGTGAAGTCCCAGGCTAGGCAGATGCTTGCTCGAACTGCTCACAATAGGGTGCGTAAGATTACTAACCCTAGGGTCGGTCAGATGGTTTTCTTCTGGAGGGCCGAGCGGAAGAAGGAACCGAGTAGGTGGGTTGGTCCCGCTTATGTGGTTGGTCTTCAAGGGTCTAGCGCTTGGGTGGCGATAGGAGGTAGATGCTTTCTGGTTGCGGGTGAGCATTTGCGTGAAGCCTGTGGGGATGAGAGAAACTTCGGTGATCCTCAGATTCAGAAGGCGATTGCTCTGTTCAAGAAGACCCCTAAAGAAGCTACTTTCGAAGACCTGACTAGACAACCTCCTCCTAGCGAAGAACCTCTTGAGATTGAGCAACAGTCATTTGCACATGATCTTGCACGAGATGCAGGTGACTTTGAGCAAGGAGTTACCGAGTTGCCTGAGGAACTTCGGAGAGTGGTCAAGCGAGTAGGATGGACTCAGGACAGCTCTGGTAATCCTGTGCTTGTGACACGTCGCGCCTGGGCCTATCGCACTCCCGAAGCCAAGTACGAAGGTACTAGCTATCCCTATAGAACTACTTGGGGTCGGTTTGACGGGGAGTGGATTTGGCTTGAAAAGGACGTGAAGTGGAGTGAGCTCTCCAATCCCAACAGTTTTCTCCCTCAGGCTCCTGCCGAAATCCTGATCACTGCGTTTAGCCGTAGGAGTAAGAGAGAGATGACTTTGGATGATGTGCCTGTTGTGATAAAGAGAAGGAGAGAAGGAGAGGAGCGAGAGGCTGCTGTTCACGCGGTTCATCATGGGAAAATTGTGGGAAAGAACAAATTGAAGAGAATGATGGATAAAGAGGTTCCGTATGAGAAGATTCCTGAGAGTGAGCGCGCCGCCTATCATGAGGCGCAAGAGAAAGAATGGCAGAGCTGGAGGCAATATGAGAGCTGTGAGGTCTTGAGTGAGGAGGAGAGTGCGAGAGTTTTGAGGGAGAATCCCAAGAGAGTCCTCCCCAGTAGATACGTGTACCGAAACAAGAATGCGGGATTAGTTGATGAACAGGGAAGGGCTCTCCCTGTTCGGGCAAAGGCCCGGTTGTGCCTTCAGGGGCATTTATGCCCAGACTCCCAAACGGGTCAGGTTCAGGTGGATTCCCCGACGGTTGAAAGGGTCTCGACCATGCTTTTCTTGCATATGTGCATCAGCTACGGTTGGTCCCAGAATTGGTTTATCGGTGACATAAGTAATGCCTTTCTTCAGGGTGCACCATTGCAAGGAAAGGAAGCCATGTACATGAGACCTCCAAAGCAAGGCCTGAAAGGGGTTGGTCCAAACCAGATCCTGAAGCTGCTTAAGCCAGTGTACGGGCGTCCCGATGCTCCTCGAGCCTGGTACGAGGAACTGGCAAAGGTCCTGACCCAGGAGTTGGGATTCTCGAAGTCCTACATAGATCCTGCAGTGTTCATGCTCAGAAATCCTGAAGGCCTGTTGATCGGTGTTATGATAATCCATGTTGACGACCTTATGGTTTGTCATGACGGTTCCCAGCAGGCCATGGATGCAATTGAGCGTTTGAGAAAGAGATTTCCCTTTGGAACTTGGGAGAGGGTTGCGGACAAGCCTCAAGGAGTGACCTACTGCGGCAAGGAGATTTGTCTTCGCAAGGATACGCAACCATATATCACCCTCGCCCAAGACGGTTTCGTGGACGGCAGATTGGAGGAAATGGATATTGAACCAAGCAGAAAGCGTTGTCCTGAACAGTATGCCAGTGAAGAAGAGAGAGCGGAATACAGGTCAATCGTTGGTAGTCTCCAGTGGCTGTCCACCCAATCTCGTCCTGATATGAGTTTCGAGACGAACCAGCTTCAGAAGAGAATCGCTGATCTCCGTGTCTTTGACCTCAGTCGCGCTAATAAAGCTGTGAGAGAGGTGAAAGAGAATCGTATGCTGTTGACGTTTAGAGATCTCGGACGAGATGCTCAGTTGATCGTGTATTCGGATGCCGGTCTGTACTCGAGTGTCGGAGCTGAGATCAGTGAGCAAGAGTGTGAAGACATCCTTCAGTCTCAGAAGGATAAGAAACTTGTTTATTCGCAGAAGGGCGCTTTGGTGGGCTTCGTTAAGCGTGGATCCACTGAAGTCAGAGGCGAGAGTACGCATGTGAATGTTCTCGACTGGAAGAGTAGCACCAATCGTAGAGTGTTGGAGTCGAGCTTCGCTGGTGAAACGCATGCGGCCTTGATGGGTTTAGGCATGGGCCATTTCTGTCAAGTGCTGATGAGCGAGCTGCGTTTTGGATCGGATGTTGTTGGCAGTGTCGATGACGATGGATGGAATGATTTGGTCCCTATGACCTTGGTTACGGATTGCAGGTCTATTTACGATACGGTTCATAAAGATGGCCAACATATCTCCGACAAAGCCAGTGTTGTCCATGCAGTGCTTCTTCGTCAAGCTCTCACGACTCGCCAAGTCGCTTGTAGAGTTAGATTGCTCTGGGTTCCCACGAGACATCAATTAGCTGACGGTTTGACTAAGGGTTTGAGGGCTAAGGAAACTCGTGAGCAATTGCGACAGGGCGCAGTTTTTCGTGAAGAAGCTGCCAAGCGAAGGGTTCCGGATCAAAAAGATAGTGTTATCGGTGTGAATGTTTGCGAGGGCAGTTGATCCGGATAGCTCGCGGCATGCTTCATGTTTGACTTTTGAAAGTTGATTCGACCGCGCAGCAGTGTGGCTCCTGGTGCAAGCAAAAGAGCCGTTCGTTGCCGTAGCGTTGCAGCGGATGGGTGGCAAGGCTGCATTTTGTTAGGCTGCCTGCAGTAGGGATATTGGAGTCTCCGGGTCTAAGGGTGCAGACTAGAGTCCGGGAAACAGGGCGCAGCCTTTTGTCCCTGGTTCTTAGTACGGAAAGGGGGAGTGGATTTTGGAGACAAAACCTGGGGATTATATAGGGACTACCCATTCCCTACTAAGCACCAGACAGTTTTCGTGACCCCCTACCTCCGCGCCGGGTTTGGTAACTTGGCCCAGCACGACCTGGTTCTGCGCCAGGTCTCTTAAAACCAGTTCGGAGCATTCGGCAAAGAAGGCTTCCGCGTCCCTGTGCAGCCGCACTTCCACGGCCTCCTCCATGAAGGATCCCTGTAGGGTTTCGGGTTTAGGGTTTAGGGTTTAGGGGGCACAAGCTGTCGGCCGAAGGACTTGAGCAAAAACTGCTTGCGCTGCATGGCTTGGAAAACATCCGGCACAAAGGCCATGAAATCCAAAACGATATCCTATGCTGAACTTAGAACCCTAGCAAAAATTAGAATTTTAGCTGCTTCTTAGGGATTATATATAACCAAAAACTAAAAATTATTTCTAAGTACCCCTAAGTATCGTAGAGCCTCAACCGCAAACCCCGAAGCCCGTCTCAACATCCCAGGGCCCGGTACCGAGCCCTAGGCCCCCCCAGCCCAGAAGCACAATGGGCACCTCATCCTGGGTTTAGGGTTTAGGGTTTAGGGTTTAGGGGTTTAGGGTTTAGGGGTTTAGGGTTTAGGGTTTAGGGGTTTAGGGTTTAGGGTTTAGGGGTTTAGGGTTTAGGGGTTTAGGGGTTTAGGGTTTAGGGTTTAGGGTTTAGGGTTTAGGGGTTTAGGGTTTAGGGTTTAGGGTTTAGGGTTTAGGTTCTTTTTTGTTTAACGCCTTTTTCCACCTGCCTGTTTGTTGGTCGGTAGAATCCACAGGGTTTAGGGTTTAGGGCTTCATCCCAATCCCTGGAATCAGCGCCCTAAAGTCTGAACCCCAAACCCCGAACCGCTAGACCGCTAAACAATCCTCAGACCCAAAACCCTACAGGGAACTCCAGAAAGTTGGAATATGGGCTTCAGGGTAGGATACCCTGTAATTTACCATAAAGGGTTTAGGATAATCATATTCCAACTTTCTGGCTTTTACTTTCCACCCCGAAACCTCAGAAAAGCCCTGGCCCCAAAAACTTCCAAAAACCCAGAGCCGCTGAACCTCGCAGGGACCCTATACCTCCAAAAGCCCCCAAAAGCCCGAACGTAGGAACCTGATTAAGAAACCTTGGGCCTTTATTCGGGCTCCTTTTATAAATTGGCGGTTATAGGCCCAGGGTTTCTTGATCAGGTTCCTACATGACAGCCCCAAATCTCTGCGGAGGAGCTCTGGTCCATGTCCATCTCCTTGAAGGCCTTCATCAGCCCAGCTTTCAACTCATGGGGCTCCACGTTTCCGTCCTTGTTCCTCGAAAAAAAGGGTTTTGGCGTTTCGGGTTTAGGGGTTGCGGGGTTTAGGGGTTTAGGGTTTTAGGGTTTAGAGCTTGAGGGCTTAAGGGTTTCGGCCTGAGTGTTGGGTATAGGGGCTTCTTGGGCTCAGCTTTAGGGTGCAGGGTGCTGGGGTTTAAAGCATCGGATCGGGCTTTGGGGCATGGGGGCGTTGAAAGGAATCTCTGCATGTGAGGGCTGCTTCAAGGGCGCCAAGACCTGAAAACCCAAAACCATCTAAACTCGAACCCTAAACCCAAGACCCTCCTCCCAGAATCCTTATTTAGAACCCTTCGGGCCCTTGAGCAACCCCTCTACTTAAAGGATCATGGGACTTAGTAACTAAAGTTATTATTAGGGTAACTATACTTATAACTACTTATAACCCCAATTAAGGTACTTATAACCTTACTTACTAAGTCCCAGGATCCTCCAAGTAGAAGCCTTTTAGAACCATCTGCCAGGCCGCTGGTCCCAGGAGGAGAAGCCGAGCAGTTTCCTCCAGAGGTCCTTCATGCAGACCTGGAAGACAAGAGGGGCCCAGATTCGGGGCTAGGGGGTTTGGGGTTTCAAGGTTTAGGGCTTTACAGTTTAGGGTTCAGGGTTTGGGGTTTTGGGTCTGAGGTGGTTAGCGTTTGGGGTTGAGGGAAAGTCTCCACTATATGGGGGCCTTGATAGATAGAATGCGCTGCTGAAGCGCCTAGAGCGCCTTATATGGTTTTGTCAAAGCGCCTTCCTAACTAGACTCTCATCTGGAAGCATCAAGAACCAGTTTCAACCCTCTTTGTTACCCTCGTTCGCATTTGCATTGCTATTCCTTCCGACCTATCGTATCAAGCTCAGCCCTCAGGACTCAGACTAAAATGCGGGTCTTAGTGAGTAGAGTAGGGTTTTGGCTATGTTACGTAATCGTGGTAAAATTTGACGGGGACGATCAGGGGATACTATTACTAAGTATTCCGATCCCCCCCCCCCCCCCCCCCCGCTAATTGCAAGCCCGTACCCCAAGAAATCCTGCAGTTCTAACTTGCACCCCTAAACCATATGCTCAACCCGAACCCTAAACCCGACACAACACTGAAACCCTAAACTCTAAAACCTAAAGCCCGAATATAGGGGCCTTAATAATTGGAATGTGATTTTGTGGCCCAGTATATATACCATAACTATAATGAGGAACCCCCAAAATTGTATTGGTAATTATTTAAGCCCCTACGTTACAGTACCCTTATAGTATCCCTTCTAATAACCCTGACCCCTTGACAGGAACCCTACTCTTATTATAAAGGCTTCTCTATGGGAGTTTCCGAAAAAAGGGTACCCTAATATAGTACCCTAGGTAGTAGGATCCTTATTATGAGGACCCCAAAATAAGGTACCCCTAATTTTCGGAAACTCCCATATTAAACTCTTAGAGACCCGAATCTTCGAGAGCTCTCGCCTCGATGATTGCAGGCTTCGCAAGCGCACAGCACTCCTGGAGGGCTCCAGACAGAAGGGGCTCCCTCCTAAGATTAAGGCTAATACAAATGATACGAATAGCAAGAATAAGACAAAAGAATAGGACTAGTCATAACATAACCAGAAACATGATACTAGAAATACGAATACTAGCAATAGGAATATTAATGGGTGGTCTTTACAGATCCCATTCTGGGAATCCTTCTTAGAGGTCCTTCGGGGATCTGGGATCCTACTTTGGGAGTCCTTCTCAGAGGTCCTTAGGGGTCGGTGGACCACAAGGCGATCCTGCTAGGGGGGGTCCTTCCAAGGGATCTCTTCGAAGTCAGTCGCATTTCGATCCTACTACCATGCAGTGGGTGGAGGAGCCTTGAAGGTGAAGGACACCAAACCCCAAGCCCTAAATTCCAAGCCCAAAGCCCAAACCCTAAACCCAGGGCCCTAAGGCTTTGGACGTCCTAGAAGGGACCTTTTTGGCTTCCCTTACAGGGACCCTAAAAACCTACAGTAGCCTTTGAAGGAGCCCTATTATAGGTCCCTTGGTGCCTCCGCACTCAAAATCTGGGCCGTTGGGTGTGGAGTCGATTCGAGTTTGGGTCGCCGTGGTCAGGGCTCAGGGTCTTCACCAGAGGGTTTCTCAAAACCTTTTGTTTTAGGGCTGAAGGTTTAGGGTTTAGGGGTTTAAGGTTTAGGGTTTACCCCTAAACCCTCTTCTGTTCTAACAAAAAGCCTCTGTTGAAGTCTGGGGATGTGGGTGGCTCTGAGGACTGTAGGGTTTAAAGTTTGCGGCTGCCTAAGCCGAGGGCTAGGCAAAAGGAGCTCGCGGATGGACGCAAAGACGTGTTGAGAGCATTTCCCTCCAATGTTGAGTTGCTCTCCGAAAAGAAAAAACTGTCGCAAAGCATGATCTGGCTGCTTTGGTATGCAGACATTCCTATGGGTGGAATCATCATGTACTACTACGGTGACCGGTGCTGCGATAGTAGCGATCATGGTGAAAGGTGTGATAATGATTGCTCTGGCTGTCACTCGCAGCAGAAGAACCAGTACTTACGTACGGACCGTTCATACATGACTGTGGTGGAAATAGAAGGAAAGGGATAAGCACCAAACTCACCATTAACCCTCGCCCTTACACCCTCAACCCTAAATCGAAACGCCTAAACACAGGGACCTAAACCCTGAAACCTGAAAACTAAACTGACCCTAAACATACGCACTGAACTCCGCAAACCTTAACGAAGGCTTCCCCGAAATCCGAAAGCCGAACGGCTCTGAATGGCCCTGCCTCGTCGGGAACACCAGCTGCTGTGCCGAACTCCACCTTTCCGCTCCGAGGTGGGAGCAAGAGAACCAACGGCTTGGAGTTTGGTGATTTACTTACCTTCGGTTAGTAGGGAATGGAAGAATGGTAGTAATAGTAGTTATAATTGTACCCCATTCCTCCATTCCCTACTAACCAAAGGTCAGTTTAGGGTACAGACGGTACAGGAGTTGGAAGCCTGCCCTGCTCCGGCGCACGTAGCTAAGTCGACGGCCCCAGCCCCGAAACCTTGCGCAACCAAACGTGTCAGAGAAATCCGAGAAGCCAAGGGCGTGATGGAGTTCATGCCGAGGAGGAGCACGCGCTGGATCGCGACCTGGTGATGAAGCCAACGGCTTGCGCTGAGCTCTGGGTAAGGGGACTTGGTTGATCGACATAAAGAGCTTTTGACGGCTTTATCAAAGTCTCGTTGAGCCTTGAAAACGACGAGCTTTTAAGTTACCATGGCAGAATCGCACTCTTTTTCGTTCCTACTATGGTAACTTGAAGCTAAGTTTCTCTTCAAGAACTTAGTCCTGGCCTTCGGCAGCAGGAACGCAGTTATGAGCCTAGGGGTGTTCGCACAACGCCCGAAAGCCTAAAGGCACAAGGAGCACAGTGCAAGGGGAGCAGGGCTCCTCCCTGCGAAGATCAGGATGATTTCGAGGATGACGCGGGTTTAGGGGTTTTGGGTATCAGGGAGGACGAGAGGACGAGAAAGGGAGGATGAGAGGATGAGAATCCATGGAGACGGCGATGATCAAAACTGTTAGCCATGGTTTGGTAAAAGATTAGAGCCTCTCCCTGAAGCCAAACCCCCGACATCCCCAACCCTGTACCTTGCCTGAACCCTAAACCGAAATGCTAAGCAATAAACCCTAAAGGGTAAACCCAAAGCCCAAACCCTGAACCAATTCTAAACCCCAATCAACCCCAACATCCAAAGCACCCAACCCCGAACCCTCAGCCATAAACCCATGGCCTTGTACGTTCTGTCCGGGTCGAAGGGCTGGCTGTTGATGGTCAAGATGTTGTTCTCCTACCGTAGGATACGTATACACATATGTGTATAAATATATATATATATAGATAGATAGATAGACAGATAGATAGATAGATATAGCATACTGCAATGTAGCGTAGTGTAAAAACCTGCCTGTCTGTTGTAGTACAATACAGTACACCAAGGTATATCGCATATTGTATTGTAGTATACTCAGCAACATAGTGTGTATCGTCACAGGTTGGATTGTATCATATGCATTATGTGGGGAAACTCTGAGGTTTATGCATCAAGCACGTTCGTCGGATTCACTCCTCATGAATTGGGGTCCGAAACGCTTTGCTACGTTTCCCGCAGCCTTTGCCAAATGACTCCCGGCCACTTGGTTTTGAAACGCAGCTCGGGGCCATTTGCACTAGTTCTTGAGGCTCCCGTCTACTTCAATGAAGCTTTAAGTGCAACGAAATCTTCCCTTTTCGTCGCGAGGCAGCTGTTACTGAGTATGCCCATCTCTGTGCCTGTGGTGATAATGACAACCACAAGGGTCATGAAGCTGCCACGGACGAACCGGAAAGCCTTAACCCCTGAAACCCCAAAGCCCGAAACCGAACTAGGTGTCGACTTCAACAGCTCCTACTGTAAGTAAATTCGGACCCGAAAACTAAAATAAAAAATCCCAAATCGATACCTAGATTAATTAATGCTTGCATATCATCCCCCTAAACCCTAAAGCCCCAAACCCTGAAGCCCTAAAGCCCTAAAGCCCTAAACATGAATTTCTGAAATATCATCCCAGTTCATGTCGAGGCTCTGCATCTGTGCTGCAGTCTTGATCCAGATGCAGGAAAGCAGGCTTTTGCTCAGTGCCCATCCTTGGCTAAGGGAGGCCCTGAGATCCCAGAATTTAATTTTTTTCGGGGTTTGGAGGTTTAGGGGTTTAGGGGTTTGGAGTTTGGGGGCTTAGGGTTTAGGGGTTCAGGGTGCAAACTTGGGGTTCAGGGTTTAGGGCTTGGGGTTTAGGGTTTAGTAGAGTCTTGGCTATGATGCTCCAAGGATCCAGTGATTTTTTTTTGAACGCCTTTTTCCGTGCGCACTTTCGATAGGTTGGAATCCACGTCGTGGAAGGCCTACAACCCTTCAGCTGGCGATGTTGTCGAAACTCCCTTCAAAGTACTGTGTCTGTTCCCCTTGTGGCTCTGGCCCATCACCACTCGAACCATTGCGACCCTGGTACTGCTCATCGTCAGGCACAAGGGCGATGCACCAGGGTTGCTGTGTGCTGTCACCCATGTCGGCCACGTCATCCCAGTCCACCAGACCCGGAAATTGCCGACGACACTCTGGAAGCCCGTGATCTCTCCATATGCGGAACATGCGTAGCCAATGGGCACCGTAGATCTGCTCAATGGTGGAATCGGAGATGCCCCCTTGCAGCCAGCGCGAATGAACCATAGAGACCACATGCACTGGTACACGCGTCCCCATACTCCCTGTGTTGTAGGGCCGGTTGATCGGCTCCGCAACCTCGGAATCCCTTTCCACCTTGTCGTCCTGCATATCAAGGATCTCCGGCAACTTCTGGTAAATGGACTGCCTGAAGAGGGTGAGCCACTGAGCTCCGAAGGAGCGAACAATCTCTGCATCTGTCCGCTCTTGCCTTTTCCATTGTCCGTAGATCGACTCGAAAAGCCCATACCCCGGTCTCGGGCCACCAGGGACCAGCAATCCCGAGGTCGGGATCATGTGGCCATGTTGCGAGCTGTTGATGGAGGTGTTCAGGCACGTGTCCCGCGTCCGTGGCACCACCCCTTCGCAACTCCATGATCCCCGTCTCTTCGGGCTGGCCAACCTCCTCCTCTATTCTAGATTCTAGGCATGCCCTCGAACGGATCAACGCTCACAACCGTGTCTTGTCTGGCGCTCGCAGCCGTGACGACAAGGACGATGGCTTGGTAGTCCTCAATCGGTTCTTTGATTCGAGTCCTAACCCTGCTCCCGAAGTCCTTGTGGGATCTAGATCCTTGTGAGAATATGTTGAACCTGTCAAGGACATCTTTGAGTCCGCAGGTGTTCAAGTACTTGACCACTTCAGTGACTGATTCCGCCGCGGTGGCTTCATCCTGAAGGTTGGGCCCTCTCATCTTGAGGAACTTGAAGGCAGCCACAGTCGCCAAGCAAGACTCGAAATAGGCCTCCAATGTAGAGTGGCCCTTGTCTCTGACTGCGCCATAGGTCCAAGCTAGGTTCCCCACAAATGTCCCTCTGTCGAGACTGAACACATCAGTGGATTCCAAGACCCTATGAATGGAGTTGATCTCATTCTTCGAATCTAGAGGGATGCTCTTGTCCAGAAATACATCCGTCTTGTCTCTCCAGAGCACATATGCTCTGATTTGAAACTTGCAGATGTAGAAGGTGCCTCGAAACCGAGCCTGGTCCAAGCTGGCGGCTTGACCACTCTCTCTGTGGCAGATGCCTTCGACGATGCAGACAAGACGCTGACTGCGTCCTCATCGCCCTTGAGGGCCGCTCTGTCCAAGAATATCCCAGCATCTCCAGCACATTCCCTACTCCAAAAAGCATCGTCTCAAAACACTCCTTTGACATGTCCATGATGGCGCTTGGGATCCTTCGTCCTGATCTGACTGGCCTCGTCGAAATCTCCAAGCTGAAGTCTCTTGAGATTTTGATCGCCGCAGCAGCTGCGTAGACAATCTCGTCCCTAGTCGCTCTCCTTGTTGCAGGCGCGGACGGATTAACTTTCGCAGTGTACTGGAGCTGATCGAAGTAGTGAGCAGTCATCTTTCTCCATGGCGTCATCCTGGCAAGTGCGGTGACGTTGGCCTTGATCTTCTTCCGAGAGAGAGGCACCACGGGCCCGATCATACCTCTGGCTTGGACGTAGAACCCACCTACTAAGGGCATGACGTTTTGCACTGCTTCCATGGGGGAGCATGACGTTTTGCACTGCTTCCATGGGGGAGCACCTGGTGTCTTCTATCAGCATGCACATGCCTTGGGCAATCGCATTCATCATGGCATTTTTGTCGACCATTGCTCTCCTCTCCTGTTCCACCAGAATTATGCTCCTGGCTGTGACAACAAAAGGGGCTACTCTGCAGGGAGCAGCTAGAAGACTGGCGTTCTCCGTGGACCAGAGGTGACCACTTCTCTTGGCCGAAACTATCGGGTGAATCGTCTTGCAAAAGGACAGAAACTTGGCGCACCGACTGAGTTGGCCACTAGACCTACGATCTTCGCCAAGTCCTCCTGATCGACAAAAGGCGCTATCTCTGCTAGCAGCGTGATGATCTAATCACAATCCCTCGCAAGTGTTCATTCAATGTGAATTCCACGTCGTAAGATCTCTTGAGCTTGTTGGTTTTAAATTTGAAATATGGCCCAGAGTACCATGGCTCCCTGAGTCCACCGTAGAGTTCCTTATGATTGAATGGCGCCTTGTCCACGGTGAGATGCATGTAGACCGAGTCAATGCGGACAAATGTAGACTTGTCGAGCTTGTAGTCCGTGTAGACGGGTCCACCTATGTCCACCTCGTAACCCTCGAACTTCTTGCTGAAGAAGTTCGTCATGAACTTGTGGGAGTCTAATCCTATTCCCCATTTGTCCGGGTTGTTGTGACTCAGCATGTAAAGCCTCATCCTTGCCACCAAAGTTTTCATCCTGAACAGCTTCTCATTGGCAAGCTCAGTATTTTGAGATGGCAGAAGCTTTTGGAAGACCGTGGACCCCAAGGATTTCTTGTTGATGTCAGCTCTCACCATGGCATAGTAGTTGCAACACATGATCTTCTCGAACATGAAAGGCCTGATCGTACCATCGCTCGTCAACGATTTCCAGAGGGCCTTGAGGAACATAGATTCCTCTTCTTCCATTTCTGTATAGAACTCTGCAGACAATCCTCTGGACAGGAATCCCAACTGAGCCGCCCGCATCTTGCAAAATCTCCTCCTGAGCTTAGATGTCGCTGTAGGCGCATCGTTGCCCACCTGCAACAGTCTCCATGCAAAGACGGTCGTGTTGTCGTTGGCTTCGATGGATTGCATGATATCTTTCTCCGCATCGAACTTCATGGTTTCCATCGCCGCCGCCAAAAGCTCTCCACATCCCCTGATGCCACCATACCTCGCCATCTTGTTGCACGCAGCTAACGCTAGGGCGTTATTGTAGGCTGCAGAAGGGATGGACATGCCCTCTATAAGGGACAAGTTCATCCCCTGCAAGCCATAAGGCATTTTGAACAAGGCCATCCAGCCCGCAGTCTCGAGCGTGCCTGCCGAAGGACACCTCTGAAGAGCCAGGGTTTTGAGCTGAGTGTAGCCTGCCAATATGGATGGCAAGTGATAGCAGTCATACTCCAGACATGCACCTGCCGCAAGATGGATCGTCGGGAAATCTTCCGCGGTGTCGGTTTGGGATGTCAATATAGGCTCATGCATGTTGGGGAATGTCTTGCCAACCAGGCCGAAAGAGCAGTCGCAGGCGTACATGCTCCCCACGAACTTGCTGCCCAAGTAACCCTCGAATGACTCTTCCGCTTTCGCTATCATTTTGAAGTTGGCATAATCTTGCTCTCTGATCTTGATCTTCTGCTCGGCGACGTTCTGGACGTCGACATCTTTTGAGTTGGCGGAAACCTCGATGGAATTGTCGCCCATGAAATAGCAGAGCAAGTTGTAAGGAGGGAACTTGACCACCTTCCCGAGGGCTGCAGCGATCTCGGTTCTTGCCACCCCATTTATCGCCTTGTTGATCTTGCTCATGATGGGGTTATTGATCCCCTGGCTCATCATCTGAGTCTTGTTGACTTCAATAGAGTAGGCGCCGTCAAATCCGGTGATCTCCACCTTCCCACACAAGCGATAGTGATCCCATAGGTGTATTTTGCTCCGCGTCATCATGCATTCGATCTTGATCGCAACTGTCTTCAAGGCCTCGACTATCGAGTGAGTGTAGGGTAGCACTGGGCAAATCCCACGCCCCCGGTCCAAGCGAACAGTGTCTTCATCTCCTGAGTTAGAGCTTCCTCTGACATTGTGACCGCGAGCCCTGCGTGCTTGCTTTTCACTGCGTTGGTCTTGGATGCTCTTGCAGACATTTTCTGGAGCAGTTTGGACAGGTAGTCCTCTGCCGTGACGTCGCGACCAGACTCTCCCTTTGGGACATTCAAGTTGGACGTCTTTGAACCCATAATCCTCTCCGGAAGATTACCGAAGTCGGGGAGCGGAGCTGCGAGGTTGTAAATGTCCACCTCTGCAGCTGCAGATAAGAACTCGTGCGCAGAGGCTTCAGCTCTCTCGAGACCGTCAGTCGTGAAGGTCAAGATGCTCTCTCTTGAGTTAGAGTTGGTCCACAGAGGGACAGCATCTGCCACTAAAGGCGCATTTTCGGGGCAGATGTACTTGTCGCAGCTGACTACTTCTGGGACCCAGTTCATCTGAACAGGGGCGGGTCTAAATGTCGCCCACTTCTCCAGGGAAATTGCATCGAAGCCTCCTGTTCCAATTGCGACCTTGGTCTCATCGTCCAATTCGTCATAGTTCGCGATCACCTCCCGGACATCGCCCGAACTTGGATCAATCCTGTTGATCAGGCAATCTTTGATGTACGAACCCGCAAGCTGAACCAGATGGTGGGTTGCAACTCTCCCCGGGATCTTGGAAGAACCTGAGAGCAAGGAGTGGACTGTAGGTATGAATCTTCTTGGAGAGAAGGGGTAGGATCCCTTGGACCTCGTCATTCTCATTTCTCCCAAGATCATCATTCTATCACTTGCTTCTTTTGTGGATTCCATCAGATCTATCAGCCAGACCCAAGAGGAGGGCAGTTTCCCAGTGGAAAGCACAGCTTCCTTCAGCTTTTGGTACCTATCTTGGTGCGACTTGTGAGCTCCAAGGGCAATGAATTCTCCGACCGACAGCGCCTTCTTGCAAGCTTTCGTCACCGCTATGAAGTCGGGGGCGTTTAAAAACCATGCTCTCAAGAAGCTTTGGGAGACTCTGTTGACCATCCCGGAAGCGTTAAAGTATCCCATCCTCTCGGCATGAAAAGATGCAGTCATCGATGAATCATGTTCAGCGATGGCTTGAAACATGTCTCCAAAGTCTTGGACTGAGAAGACAAATGCGACTTTCTTGAACTCGAAGAATAATGCCATTGGCCGAGAAATGAACCGCCTCCAAACCCATATACATCTGTGGATTAGAAACGAACCATGTGATGCTGGTGCATGCTGCAAAGTCGAGCATCATTGAAGTGGCCATGGCTCTGCACAGAGCCAACGCCTTCAAGCTCATCTTGGGATGATCCCTCGCGAGTGCCATCTTCTCCGAGAAAGACAACTTTGTGATTCGACTCCTCAAAAAAGAACCTACAACCTTGTTGAGCCTCGCGATGTGGTCACGTACTCTGGGATTCTCTCGGATCTCGTCTTCCTCTTCTCCCTCATCTCGAACTTCGAGAGGTTTTCCCTCAACTTCCTCGATGTGCTTCTCTATGTCACAATCTAGGTAGTCGTCAACATCTGAGATGGCCCCCGCATCTATGGCTTTGGAGATGGCGCCAGAATTGCGCATCTTCGTAATCCACTCCTCGACCACCTCTGGGTAATAGCCTGGATCTTTGACCATGTGAGCGAACTTCATAGCCAAGGCGCTTCTGCTAGTGCGCTTGGCTTGCCTAATCGCTCTCCGAAGATGCCTCATGGCGGTTGCGTTGGAAACAATCCTCCTATCCAGCCCAAGCTCCACTTCCAGAGACGTAGCTGTGGTGAACTTGCCGCAATTCCTGGATGCCTTTGATCTAAGTATATCGAGTCGGTCCCTCAAGGATCCGAGGAGCATTTTCGAGGACTTGATGTCCAGGACGATCTGATAGATCTCCGCTTGGGGCATGCGCGTGCTGTAGCCGAATGACGAGTAAGAGGGGCAACATTTCAAATCTGCCTCAGCCAGGTCGTCGACATTCGAGAAGGCAGCCAAAGCTTGGGGCATCCATTTCCTGCATCCTTCTGCGGCTTTGCCCATCATGTAGGACTCAGCAGCCGTCCCAATCAGGAGCCTCTTCTTGAAGGCTGCCGTAGCTTTGATCGTGGCCCCGGCGTTAGAGATGTTTATGACTTTGCTGTCATGGAGGCCCTTGACGTCAGGCTCTTTGGCTCTCGTAAGGAAGTCTTCAATGAAGAGTGCCTTAGCTCTTGGGTCCGAGAAATGTGTGCTTTGCCAGATTTTCTCCCTTCGCTGGAGAGAGGGCTCCAATTTTTGAAGCCCCTCGAACAGCTTCGTAGTGGCACCACTTTCTGATCTGTCATTCTCCGAATTGGGAAAGACGTGTTCTTCGGAGACATCATCTATGATCTGCGCGAGTGTCTCTGGAGGGTAGAAGGGATCCAGGGATTAGGGGTGAAGGCTGTCGGGTGAGGTTTCTCAGTCTTGGGCAGAAGACGGCGCTCCAATGCAGAATCTCAAGGGGAAAACCCTAAACCCTTGACCCTTAAACCCTAAGATCCTAGACAGTTCTCCCTCATCCCCATGCTTTCCAAATGCTAAACGAGCACTCCTGGAAAAGATTACTCAAGAGTTTGGGGTTTAGGGTTTAGGGTTTCGGCTTTAGGGCCAGCATTCACCCAAAAGAAAGCAGTGGCAAGAACAAACAGTAGTCGTTGTCGTCGTAGTGGTGGATCCAGCCGCAGCATCAGCAGTAGTAGTCGCAGTAATAGTCAGCGTCGTCATCATCAACAACAACATAACCAGACTACCAGTAGGAGCACTACTTTGTAATATTAGAAGCAGAAGCTGCAAAAGAATAAGGCGATGGTGTTGATCTCAAGAACTATGCGAAGAAACTAGAACACGGATAAGGACAGGATGCTTGGCTGTGGAGTGACCCCGACGCTTCTTCATAAAGGGCTACTTTCCAGAACGATGGACAACATGGTCTGATGTGCAACACATCCGAAAGCCATGATACCCCAAGATCTTGAACTTTGAAAACATATCGGATCCTCGTCAAGGCGGCCTGAAGCTTTAAGTGCGGTTGCTGGTTCCTCTGTGTGCACTCTGAATTCGTGGCGCCGGTGTCCGTTGGACCCTAACCCGAAACGCCTGAACCCTAAACTGTAAACCCTAAACCCGTAAACCCCTGAACCCTAAACCCCTAAAACCCGTGAACTGAACCTGTAAACGTAGAAAACCCCACTAAACCCCCTGGTGGTTAGTCGGGAATGCGGGAGTGGATTATGGGGACTATTATTGGGGATTATATAGCAACTACTATAGGGATCCATTCCCCCATTCCCTACCAAGCACCACTAAGTAAACCCCACGACCCAGCTTCTAGCTCATGGTTGGGACAGGATTAAAAACCTACAGTTTTATTCCTTATTGGGTTTAAGTACCCATAAAAGTGTGAAATGTTTCCCAACTTTGACCAAGGCTTCCGTGAGAACTTGACGGCCTCCTGCAGCACGGAGCCCTTCATCGGCACCACGGCGATCGCCTTCGGAAGGTCGCCGGTGAGAAGTTTCGGGCTTAGGATTTAGGGTGTAGGAGTTAGGGGTTTAGGGGTGTAGGGGCTTTGGAGTTTCAGGATTTAGGGTGTTGGAGTTAGGGGTTTAGGGGTGTAGGGGCTTTGGAGTTTCAGGATTTAGGGTGTTGGAGTTAGGGGTTTAGGGGTTTCGGAGTTTTTGGATTTAGGGTGTAGGTGTAGGATTTAGAGGTTTAGGGGTGTAGGGGTTTCGGAGTTTTGGGATTTAGGGTGTAGGATATAGAGGTTTAGGGGTGTAGGGGGTTTCGGAGTTGTGGGGTTTGGGGTTTAGTTTTTCAGGTTTAAGGCTTCGGGTTTGGGTGTAGAGGTTAGGGGTGTAGGGTTTGGGGCTTCGGGTTTGGTGTTTAGGAGAGTTTAAGGCTTTTGGTTTAGGGCTTGGAGTTTAGGGTCTTGGGCATCGCAAAGCTAATATTGTTCTTGCCTTCATAAACAGAGCCATGCTGCCAAAAAAAGACTTAGATGCTAAACCCCAAACCCTAAACCCCAAACCCTAAACCCCAAACCCTAAACTCCAAAACCTCAACCCTCAATTAACCCCTCAACCCCAAAACCTCACAGAAGGGTCGATCTCAAACCTAAACCCCAAACGCCTCAACCCCAAAACCCCCTAAGCCCTAAACCCCTAAACCCCAAACGCCTCAACCCTAAACACCTAAACCAAAAACCCCAAACCCCTGCACCCTAGCCCCACTTAGGGAACCCCTAAACCCTATAGAGAGTCCACCTGAGCCAGGCCTCCGCGAAGGCGAGCTCCTTGTAGAGATCACCCAGGGTGAAGGGTCCCGCCTCATAGTCCGCTCTGCCACGGACGTCGCCTCCGTTCCTGGGTTTCTTTCGGGAGTTTAGGCTTCTTGTTGCTGTTGAGGGTTTAGAAGGCCTCTTTTTGGCGTTGAGGGCCTAGGGTTCTTATTTGGGGGTTTAGGGTTTCGGAGTTTAGGAGTTTTAGGGGTGTTTTGTGGAGTTGTTTCGGGTTTAGGAGTTTAAGCTTCTGCTTGGGAGTTACTTTAATTCTGAGGGGCAGGGGGGGTGGATTTACTGTGATTTATGTTAAGGCATTGTGATTTTTGGGGGTTTAGAATTCGAAAGGATTCTTCGGGCTTCAGGATCTAAGGTCAATGGCGCTCGAGGTTTGCAGTTACGGGTTTGGGCACTCACACTACACCCTTGACCCTAAACCCTAAACCCTAAATAAGGCTTAGGAGCTGATCCGCATGGGAATCTGCTCTTCAATGGTGATTTCAGCGGCACGCGGTTGAGGGTGCAAAGTTTAAGCTGTAGGTGTAGGGGTTAGGGGTTTGGTGTGGGGTTTGGCCTTTAGGGGTTTCGAGTTTAGGGTTTAGGGTTTAGGGGGTTCGAGGCTTCTGCTAGAATCCTTCTACAGCTTTTGCGGACAAGTGGAATGCCTCAATCTGTCTGTCTTTGTGCATGTTGCGTTATGCTATGTGCTGTGCAGGTTGCACTGCTGGGGGCTTTGGACCAGAACCTTAAACCCTGAACCCTGAAAGAGGTGGGTACAAGGCATCTGAATAGGTCCAATCCGGCCAGGTGCATGACCGCCACATCGGCACCATGCTGCTGCAGGCCTGCAACGGGAACTCCTCCCCCCTAAACCCTAAACTTCCGTGGCCATAAGGGTAGTTCTCGAAATTTGGACCCCCTTTTGAGGTCCCCAATGTAATACGGCACCCTTGTCAATCGGACCCAAGCAGATACCCAATCTAGAGAACTACCCATAAGGCAGGATCGTGGGCTGAAGATTCTCTTGCTGTCCTTTGTCTCTGAGCAACGCCATACAGCTAATCCATCACGAGGCAACAATGATGATACTGATAAGATGGTGTCCAATATGGTTGAAGGTTGAAAGTGTCTGGATTCAATTAAAACTAAAGTTCATGCATATACTCTGAACTCTAAACCCTAAAATGGCTTTGGACATTAAGATCCCAGATTTCAAGAGTCTTGAGGCAAAGGCGGTCCCAAGGCTTCTGGGTGAGGGCCCTGGGATTGCGCAGTCAACCTGAAGCCAACGAAGCCAAAAGTCTCCCCTGCAGTGAGGCTCACTTTGGTGAGCATACTTCTATATATATATATATACACACACACATCCATACATACATACATATACAGAAAAATACGTGTGTGTGTGTGTGTGTAGATATTGTACAATGGTTATACATATATATATATATATACACATATACATATGTATGTTTGTATGCTTACAACTCAAACTCTGCTTTCGAGCTGGAGGCTGCGACTCGGCAATAAGCGCTTTGATGGTTTAGGCCTCTGCAGTGTTTAGAGATCTTGGGTTCAGCCAACTTGTCGGGTATCATGGGGAACTGAAGGTTAACCTTTTGCTTATAAAGGGGTTATAGAGCGGCTATACTACCCAAAAAAAGATTAAAGGTTACCTACTCTACTACTACTAGGTCAGAGAGGTTGCAAGATATGGGGAACACACGACTTTTCGTCTTCTGCGCAGTCGATGTACCACTGCCACTGGCGAGTCAATCACCCTTCAGTGACATCTCAAATCTTGTCTCCTCCCGCCTGGGCTCCACACAGGTTGAAAAGAACCTAAAGCCCGAACAAGAAGCGAAGACACCTAAAATCACTGCATTTATTTTCAGCGATGACCCCAAACACGATTAGGTCCAGAACCAGCGACACCTCGAATGCCAATTTACACCCTGAGCTATACCTGAGATCTGAACCATGCATACAGCTGAACCCCAAAATTCTGAACCCTAAAACCAAGACAGCTGAAGCCCCAAGACCTTGTAACACCTCAGAGCAGCCAAAACGGTTTGCCACGGCGAAACCAAGTCACACCTTTCCACAAAGGAGCCAAAGAGAGGCGAATGTACAAATCGGACTCAAAACTGACCTGAGCTGTTTCCCGGAAGGAGGGGTGCAGGATTCCAATGGTATTTGAGGTATGTGAATTTCAGAAGTTACGGCTGGCAGCCTGGAGGTTTGGGCTCGGCGGTAAACCCCATCGGCGCCGCTGCACGTAAGTTATCGAAGCCATGGGGGCAGTTGCAAGTGGCACAAGGCCTATCAGCCATAAACTCCGAAATTCTAAACTAGGAAACATATTCCTGCAGAACGTAACGGGGACAGCCCTCTAAACAAGCTGACATGATATACTAAACCCTAAGGTCCCTAAGGCCTAAACCCTAAAGCGATAGATGCACTGAGTGGCCATTGCAAGTTGAGACCGGCCCACTTCACCCAATATCCGGCCCAGCCGTCGGCGATATTCTCGTAGTTGTCGTAGATCTCGGCGATGTAGATCACGGAGGTGTTCGCCCAGAAGAAACCCCAATGAGTCAGGGCCGAAATCCTGAGATTTCTCATGTGCTCAGAATCTCACGGCCTGTGAGCACAAAGCATACCTTAAAGTAATATCCCTATACTGTAAGGGGCTTCCGCATCCTTCGTTTGTGCGCTATCGCCCTAAATTTCAAACTGTTGAACCCCTACACCATAAACCCTCAATCCGAAGCCCCGAAACCCTAAACCCTCTAACACGTAGGCTGGAGGTTCTTCCCTTAAAGGCCCAAATGAGACGCGAGCCGAGCATAAGCTACCGCTGTTACAGTATATCACGGTATACTCCAGTAGGCTGTAGTAGATTGTAGTAAGTTGAAGGTCATGACAGATTATCGCATATTATTCCCAAAAACCCCTCTGGGGTCTCGTTTAGTGCTCCAACGCGAGGTGCGCGATATCGGGCCCTGTTTTGACGGAAGAGCTTTAGAAGACTAAGCGGTGCACGGGCCTTGATGTCGGGCGCGCGGATCGGGTGCGCGGACGGTACGCGGTGGAGGGCCGGGAGGGCGGGGACAAGGCGCGGACGGTGTGTGGGGGAGGGCAAGACTTAACGACTGCGTGCGGGGAGGGCAAGGCTTGGCGGCTGGCTGCGTGGCGGAGGGTGAAGGCTTGGCGGCTGCGCGGGGAAGGGTTGGGGGAAGCGCGATATCGAGTGCGCGGACGGTGCGCGTGGGACGGCCGGAGCTTGGGGGAAGCGCGATATCGGGTGCGCGGACGGTGCGCGCGGGACGGCCGGAGCTTGGGATAAGCGCGATATCGGGTGCGCGGACGGTGCGCGCGGGAGGGAAGGAGCTTGGGGGAAGCGCGATATCGGGTGCGCGGACGGTGCGCGCGGGAGGGCCGGAGCTTGGCGGAAGCGCGATATCGGGTGTGCGGACGGCGCGCGCGGGACGGCCGGAGCTTGGGGGAAGCGCGATATCGGGTGCGCGGGCGGTGCGCGCGGGACGGCCGGAGCTTGGGGGAAGCGCGATATCGGGTGGCGGACGGTGCGCGCGGGAGGGAAGGAGCTTGGGCCTGGGTGTTCAGCAGGCGACCGCACCGCTGCCGCAGCTCGAAGATTGCAGGACGTGAGAAAAAAACGTGCGGACTTCCATTCTGGCAGTCTTCTTTTCGGCTGGGTTTTCGGGTTCCCGGCTTGACCTTGTTATTGTTAGTGTTATTATTAGCATTACTATTATTATTATTGTTATTATTATTATTACTATTATTATTATTATTATTACTGTCATTATTTGTATATATATATATATATATGGGAAATTACGCCGGGGCTTGCTCTGATGTCGAAATGCTGTATGAAATCTCTCTGAAACCTAATAATTACAATTATAAACTCCCCCAACAGTGAACCCAAATCCATCGACCGGGAATCAGGAGAGCCGTCTTGTAGTGGCGACGCGCCTGCAATGGCTAACTACGGGTCTGCTGCAACCGCTTGTTTCTGAGTTTCGGGCGGCTACAGGTTTAGCAAGGTCCCTGGTATATGAAGGTATATGTATGATATACAAATGGACATATGAATTTCGGCACGCAAATTAACTCGGAACGAATTATAGGTTAAAATAAGGTATGTATGTATCTACACTGTATACATGGGGTCCTTATAGACGAGTTCGGGTCCATACTCGGCTCCCGTCTGAGATCGAAGCATTAAAAGACAGGCCTCAGACCTCAAATCTCCGAGGCCTGAACCCCAGAGCACATATAGGTCAGAATAGGTCTAGTTTTCTAGGGCTTTAGTATGGGGGGTGGGGCTGAATAATGCGAATAGGATGTTGGGGTATACAAAGATTTAGATGTAAGTTCGGAAACCCTGTGGTGTTGTGTTGGTAATATTCAAGCCAGTGCCCGCCTTTGGCATGGACTTGGGGCACTCCATCTTGCTTGACAGCCAGGGTAGTTCAGAGTTCGGAGTTTAGGTGAGCATTCCGTTTGGAGTTTAGAACGGTGTAAACCTTGTAGAAACACTCTGGGATGCACTGTTTTCGAGGAAAATCAATACAACCCAACCTGGGAGTTCCGGAAAACAAGTTACCCGGTTTGGACCCCTAGATTCTTAGATGAGACAACTACCCCCAATCTGTCAATGTAAGGAACCCTCAAAGGGTGAATCTTAGCCCCAACAGCCTTGAACATGGCGACGGCCGCGAGCTCGAAAGGACCAGAGAGGACTAACATCGTCTCCGTGGCATGCGAGGAGGAATGCTGTCGCATGTAGCGGGTGTCCCCGGATCCGTACCTAAAAGGCATCGAAACATTCACCTGCTGTTTCAGCTCGAAGGCTTTGGATGCGCAGACCCCTAACCGTCACACATAGCCCGAAATTCCAAACAGTACAGTCCAAAAAACAGCTCCAAGGAGGCACTACTCATGACTCAGACTCGCAAGAGCTCCCCATCGCTCCGCCACAAGAATAATACCAAGGTTTAGGGTTTAGGGTTGCCAATAATCACCAAAAAGAGCCCCCACGGAGGCGAATAGTGTGGCCGGGGCCTGGCACTTCAGAGACTTCGAAGCCTTCGAGAGCGAAAATGAACGCTGGACTCCCCTGTAGTAGTCCTGAAAAGAATCCTTATAGAACCCTTTATCGGAACCCTGTTCAAATTGTTAAGGCTCCTACGGTACTGTGGCAATAGCGCAGTTCCTTCAAGTTCGGCAGCATCAGGAAAGCGGCAATTCACAATGAGTTCGGCTTCGTGCAAGGAGGAGAACCGTTCTCTAAGGGCCCCCAATCCCTAATCCCCAACCCAAAACCTATGGTCCAATAGCGTTACCGCACTGCTCGGCACACAAAACCCAGATCTCAGCCCCTAAAACTTTAACCCTAGAACCTCAGCCCCTAACATAGGGGACTTAATAATTAGAATAGGGTTTTTGGGCCATTATACTATAGTTATAATAAGGAACCCCCAAAATAGTACAGGTAATTATTAAGGCCCCTACGTTATAGTACCCTTAAAGTATCCCTTATAGTAACCCTTATAGACCCCTTTAAAGGAACCCCAAAATAGTATAGGTAGTTATGAAGGCCCCTATTCTAAGCACTCAACACGGACATCACCAGGGCACATCCAGAAAGGCCAGGCCCAAAGCTCATCGACCTGTACTTTCAGAGCTTCAGGACTTTAGGATGGTTTAGGATTTACGGTTTAGGGTTTAGGCTTTGGGGTTTAGCGTATAGGGTTTAGGGCTTCAGGACTTTACGATTTGTCGTTGCTTTGTTTTGGCCTTGGAGTCTTGGGGTTCAAGGGTCTCATGTTTGTTGCGGTCGTAGGCCTGTTTAAGAGCTGAGGTTTGACAGCTTCACGGCTTTATTGTGAGGCTAAGGAGTATTGTCGTTGGGGTGCAGGACTTGCCCGGTAGAGGCTTGGAGTTAGAGAGCGCAGGCTTCTCCGAAGTACCTTGATTTTGCAGCGGTTTGTTTAGGGTTTACAGGTTGTGGAGTAAGGTTTTGGCTTAAGGTTGAAGGCCAGGGCTGGGAGGGCTGCCTGCATGGCAAACACCAGACTCCATCGTTGACCCTCCCCACCCTCACGAAGCCAAGGCACCTCGAGCGTCTTTGTAGACTTGATGGGCTGCAAGTACCGCACCTGTGTCCAGAGATTTGTCCATACCCCATACCCCATCATCGTAGAGACCCGCCTTTCAGACCCCGACAAGGACGACGACTAGAACCCATGCTACCGTTAGATTTTCATTCGAGCAAGTTGGTCAGGACTGAAAGTGAAAGATGTGGCGAAAATCCGGAGCCCTACAGCTAAACTTCGAAGCATCGATACTTAGGCTGCAAACCATGGATACGACAATGAGGTGACGGTCATGATGAAGATGACGTTGCTGATAATACTGGCAATGGTGATGATCCTGATTCGGCTGGTGATGACGATGATGATGATAATGCTGAAGATAATAGTGATGATTACGATGATTAGGATGATGGCTATGATGACCGTGATGATGTTGAAGATGATGTGGATGATGGTGATGATGATGATGAAGATGATGATACTGTTGTTGATGATGTGGATGATGGTGGTGTTGACAAAGATGACGATAACGATGACGATGACGCTGATGAATATTATGATGACTATGATGAGATGATGATGATGATGAATGATGCTGATGATGACGAAGGCGATGATGCTGATGCTGGTTGTGATGGTGATGGTGATGACCACCGTCATCACCATAGTCGCTATCATCATTGTGGATCCTTTCAATCCACATCCGAAACCTCCAGGCACCTGCGTAACAACTGCGTTGGCAATCATGACAATGGGATCCCACATCTTGCCTTCCAAAGGACGAAGGGCAACTCCCAGAAGACTTGGGCAAGGCCGCTCGTCAACACCCACATGGTAATGAACTCCTCAAGGACGGCGGAGCAGCCTACGACTGCTGCTACTGTCGCTACGGCTACTGCGCCGCTTCTGCAATACCCCGACCTCTTTGAAGCTAGAAATTTGGCTTAGGTTGGCGGGTTCAGGTCATATTGACGGTACAGCCCGGGGAAGCCGTGCTGCAAAAACAGGGTCAAATCCGGATCCCGGAGTGTTGCATGGCGGCGGTCTCCTCCCACCTCTGGATGCGCGTCCGTTTCTCGCCGGGGTTGTCAACAAATGCAAAGACTGACAGCCACAGGCACAGAAAGGCGGTAATCCCGCAGTAGTCATCCGTTGGATCCGGTGGGAGATACTGGATGTAGACCAGGAAGTAGCCGAGAGTGGCCCAGAGGAAGAGGAGGGTAAAGCAGATACCGTAAAGCACACCACGCACCCCGCGGCCACAATCCATCAAACCAAATGCGCTCACCTGGGTTCACGATTAGGAACTCAATTTACCAGACCACAATGGGAATGCATAGTGAACAGTCCTACCGCCTTCGTAAATGTGGTTTCTGCATGGGCCTGAATGAGATTAGGGTTTAGGGGTACATTATGGTATAACTACCAAGAGCCCCAGCAATTATATAATAATTGATCCGGCCTTTATAGTAGTTATATACAGCTCCTTAACACCCAGTCACGGCGACATGGTCTGCCTTCGACATGGCCCCCGCAGCCCTGTCCGCGCTGGGCAAGATCAAACCTTGAGCCCAGCTCCCCGAAACGAAAGCTGCGAGCCAAAAAATGAGCGCCAGATGGGAACTTCATTCAAATCAAGGTGGTCCTACTATAAACCCCGAAAAGTGGACCCTTGCGACAAAGCTTTGCAATAAAGGCCCTCTACTCTCTCTGAAGCGGGGTGATGGGAACTCCAACTGACAATGCTTCTGCAAACCTCGGCGACGACTAAAAAAACGACTAGAGTCACTGGAGCTAATACTACGACAAGTACGACTAGTTCCACAATTACTGCAAGTACTTTCCTGCGTCCACTACAGATTACTACTGCTACCGCTAACGCTTCCGCTAAAACTACCATTATTACTGCTGCTGCTGCTGCTGCTGCTGCTACTACTAATTCTTCTTCTTCCTTCAGCTTGCCTCCCAGTCGTCGCGTGGTTTAGCTGTCCCGGAAGATGGTACCCGGCTTTTAATGGCCTCGCTTCAGCTTCTCCAAGAGGAACCCGGCCAGGTCAGACTGCTCGAACCTAGCACGTCTTAAGGCAAAGGGTTTCGGGTTTAGGGTTTGGAGTTTATGGTTTTGGGTATGGGATTAAAGGTTCAGGGTTAAAGGGCTTAGGGGTTTCGGACTTAGGATTAGCATTGGCACTCCCAGAACCCAATATCCTTTGGCAGCTAAGACCTGGAGGCGTTTTCAACCTAAAACCCAAGACTCCACCGAGCCTCACCATCTTCGTCGACATTTTGGAAGGAAGCTCGGTGATAGTCGCCTGAAGGAGCCCGAGCGTACACAGCCGAAATATGGTTTCCGGGCTTAAGGTGGATTCCACAAGTAATATCAGGCTGCTACGAAGATTTACGGCGTAGTTCAGGAGATGTTGCGAAAACACATAAAGGGGTGCAGGACGTACTGGTTAGCTGTTTGTGGCTTGGCCCGCTGGGAGTTCGGGATCAGGTGCAGTGGTTTCGGGGTGCCGCAATCGCCAAATCTGTTCTTGCTTCTTAAGCGTGGGAGTGTCTGTTCGGGTGAGGTTGACGACTCATGATGCAACAACTGTGTCTTGCGATCTCGGTTTCGCGGATTATGGATTCCTGAACCATGAACTCTGGGCCGCAGACCGCTGAACCCCGAAACCCGAAGCCCTTACAGTCCCAAACCCTGATTCTCGAAACCCCAAACTATACCACCCAACCGACCAAACCTTAAGCCCACTACTATGAGCACCACACTCCGTTGCGCTGCCGATTCCTACCACCATGCATACCAGAGATGTCGGTTGCGTGACTACTTCCTGAACCCTCAAACGCCGTGACTCTAGACGCCCTAAACCATAAACCTTTAACACCCTAAGCCCTACCCCTGAACTGTGAACCCTAAACCCTAACCCAAAAAACGGGCTGCCTGCATGGCCTTCACCACGAAGTCTTTCCGATCCTTGGCCCAGGCGGCAGCCTCGCTGGATAGCCCGCGACCCAGTAAGAGTTGGCCCTCTGGGGTTCAGGGTTTAGTTTAGGGTTTAGCGGTGTAAAATCCATAAACGAATTTATGAGCGAGAAATATGCATATGTTTTGCACGCATATGTACACGCACACGCCCGGTGTCGCATAGACACGGATAGTAGGGTGATGGTAGTACTTGTCATCATAGCCGCAGTAGCGGATTGGGAAGCAAGAGTAGTCGTAGTAGTCGTCGCAGTCGCAGTCGCGGTCGCGCTAGCAATACTTGTAGCACTAGTAATCCTAGCACTAATTGTAGTACTAGCTTCATAGACACATTCATGCATAGACAGATGCACAGACAGATAAACAAATAGATAGATTCAGTCTACACTAGTGTCAACCGTGAGCCCGAAACCCACCGGACCCTGAGCCCCAAAGCTCCGGGCCCAAGAAGGGAAGCCTCAATCCTCAAGTCCCTCTCACAGAAGACCTGCCAGAGAACTCTAGAATCAAGAGTTTTAAGAGGGAAGTGCTTCCACTCGTCAGATAAAGAGCGTCTCTCAAATTATGCTGTCACAGAAGGCCCACCCACCTATATACCCTGACAAACGCCGTGAAACCCTACCCTTTGCAGCCGGCAAGCACACACTTTGGCTGTGGGATGCCTTGAAGGAACCCTTAAGGGTTCCTTGAAGGCCTCGTTTGAGGGAACCCTCTAATGCTTCCTATCTAATGCGACACCAAACCTCCCAGCCTCGGGTTCTGGTGTGAACTCTGCGGCCGGAACGAGGACGTGGCGACTTCGAACCTGACACAAGCACCGGGCGGCTTCGGGTTTAGATGGGTTTAGGGGCCCTAAACCCTAAACCCCTAAACCCCTAAACCCCTAAACCTCGATTTGGGGCTAAGACTTAAGGGGGTTTCGGGTTTCGGGTTGGGTGGGGTCGATCTCCAGAGCTCTTTTCAGGAGTTGCGAAGGGTTCTAATCAGACGGGTTCTCGAAGGGTTCTACAAGGATTTCTTTTCTATGAGGCTTCTATGAAGGTTCCGTAAAGTTGCTGAAGGTCTTTGAGACTTTGGGTTCAGGATTGGGAGTTTCAGGTTTGGCTTTGGCGTGCAAGGCCTTCGTGGTTCGGGGTTTAGGGCGGTTTAGGGTTTAGGGATCATGGGCTCAAGGATCAGGGCTTCAGGCGCGAGCTTTCGATCGTATCTAACTTCTGATGGGCTTACGGGCGCAAGGTGCCCAGCTATACTCAGTAAACCCTCGGCCCTCAAGCCCAGACTCAACACCCAAAACCGAGAACCCTCCAAGTCAAGACCCTTGTAGAACCAGAACCCCCAAACTCGACACCCTAGACTTGGGTACGGCCCCCCATACAGTAACAGTCTATAATAGGTATTTAATAGGGCTTCCTTTAGAGGGCTCAATATAACTATATTACGAGTACTATCCAACTGTCACTGATTGGGGGCCGTACCCAACCCTAAACCCTAAATCCCCTAAAACCCTAAACCCATAAGCCCTAAACCCTTAAGCCCTAAACCCTTAAACCCGTAGACCATCAGCTTTCAGTCACTGCCTCGCCCTCAGCCGTCCACCACACATCCACGATAGCTATGCTTGCCCCGTCCTGAAGGGGCTTGGGGGAGACGAAGGTTTGGGGCGTTAGGGCTTCTGGGGCGGTCGGGCTTTCGGGGCTTTAGGGAATAAAGGCATTAGGGCCTTAGGGTTTTGGGGCTAGGTCGGGGTTTTCAGGTTATGCGAGTGACATGGGTAGCTTCGCATCGCTTTGAGGTTACCGGTTAGTTGGGAGTTTCTTAGATTGTCTATTCAGGGGCTGAGCACATACGCTCCTCAACTGCTATCCCAAACTCAAGTTTCAGCTGTCAACTCTTCTGAGCATTCAGCCTCTGGCTTCCGGTTTTGGGATTTTAGGGTTCAGGGTTATAGGGTCAACAATCCAAGATCAGCAGTTTTTCAAGATTCAGTCGATGAGCACTCTGAAACATTCAATGGGCCGAAGTTATTAACCCCTAGGACCCGAAACCCCTGGACCTCAAAACCTAGAGCCCTGCCGAAACTCGGATCCTCAACACGTAAGGTCTGAGGTTTAGGGTATATAGGGATTAGGGGTTTAGGGTTTAAAGTTGAGGGCTTTAGGGTTTTTTTTTTTTAAAGTGCAATGGCCCCTTTCCGTCTCGCAGCAGAGCAGGATCTGAGCCCGCCATTCTCGGCATACACTACACAAAGAGCCCAAGGCAAAGTCTCAGGCAGAGCTGCAGCAAAGCAGGATCTGAACCCGCTTTCACGACATACACTACCAAAATGAGCCCACGGTAAGGGTTTAGGCAGTGCAAAACAGCTTTAGGGTTTAGGGCTTAGGGTTTAGGGTTTAGAGGTTTAGGGGTTTAGGGGTTCAGGGGTTTAGGGGTTTAGTGTTTAGGGCTTTAGGGTTTAGGGCTTAAGGTTTAGAGCTTTAGGGGTTCAGGGGTTTGGGGTTCAGGGGAACCCTGGTCCTGGCCGGTCTTGACAATCAAGGAATCGCCGGCGCGTTCCTCGAAGACGGTGTGCTCGTGGCCGCCCAAAATCACAGGCACCTGTTTGGGCCGGCAACGAATTACTAAGGCCCCCGTATTACCCCTAAAACTCGAAAGCTGGAAGCCAGAAGCCGGACACTCCAAGTCCTACATACCCCCCCCAATGAATCCGATATCCCTGCCCTAGACCCGTCTGTCCCGGGTGCCTTCCCTCTCAACGTGGGGTCCTTCTGTATTTCCAAGGCAAAAGAGCGATCTTCCTCGATGAGCTGGTGTGTCATGGGCACAAGGATGTCGGGCTTCTCCCCGGCAGCCGCCTGCGAAGGACGTTTAGGGCTTTAGGGTTTCAGGGATTTGGGGTTTGGGATCTAGGGTTTCGGTTTAGGTTTTTTGTTTTAGGGTTTTGGGGTTTAGGGTTTTGGGGTCTAGGGTTTTGGGAATTAGGGTTTAGGGTGTTGCTTCGGCTTCAGAGGTTGAGGCTTCTGGGCGTCTGGAAGCGATCCGATGGGCAACTTTGCTACCACGGCATTTCGGGGGTCCAGGTGCCGCAGAAGCTGCTAGTTCTTGCATGAGTCTACCCGGGCCTTTATAATTCAAAGGTAGCATGGTTTCATTTCGTTTTATGAAACGCGACCGTGGAAATGAAACGCGGGAAAAATGGAGCGCGCGCGAAGATCGCTAGAAATAAGCAAAGGCATGGAAAGCCCCAATGTTCCAAAGCTAACTTGGTTTCATTTCGTTCTGTGAATCGCGATCGTGGAAATGAAAGGCGGAGAAAATGAAGCGCGCGCGAATGTCGCTAGAAGTAAGCAAAAACATGGAAATCCCCGATGTTCCAAAGCTAACATAGTTTCATTCGTTTTATGAAGCGCTATTACCGGAATTCAACGCGGAAAACAATGGAACATCAGCATGAAAGCTTTAGAATCAGGTAATGTTGGATGGAGCATCACTGACGATTCAGTCCGCCACAACGCTTCAAGCTTAGATAGTGGCTCAAGCCCAAAAGTCAGGGAAGTGAACGTTCACCTTTCTCCAACAGTGATTTGCCTAAAGATCCCTTTAAAGAACCCTAAAGATCCCTTTAAAGAACCCAAAAGATCCCTTTAAAAAGTACCCTTAAGACTGGCCATTGGCTCGAGAGAAACCTGAACTTACATCAACATTTATCTTTAAAAAACTCAGGATGCCTGCCTTCCAAGCCGTCAAGCAAGAGTCCAAGAATGGGAGCATTGTCGGACAGCCTTTCTCCTGAGTTGATCTGTGCTGCAGCACCACCATGTCACAACTGAAAAAATGCGACTGTTTCCTCATCCCTGGATTGTTGTAGTCACGCCGACCTTCCAAATGGCCTAAACATTAATCGTGCAAGCCAGGTGAGTTTGGCATGCATCCCCTAAAATCGCGTGGTTGGGGCATCTTGTCCAGATTGCAGATAACTTCACAAGCAAGCCTTCTACCTCCTCATCTAGGTTGCTATGAGCTCCTAACCCTTCACCCCAAACCCTAAGCACCCATCCCCAACCCGCAAGCAAATGAAACCGTAAGCTTACAGCCCTATACCCCAAACCACACACACAAAAACAAAAACAAAACAAAAAGCATCAAACAAAGTAAAAACTAAACTTCAAGACCTATACCCCAAAGCTTAAACAACCCAAAACAAAAAAAATCGGCACCAATCAGGTCCCATCTCAGAGTAGATCGACTTGTCTCCAGTGCAGAGACCGGCCATCACCACCTTTCGGCTGCCGACCACGAGAATGTCGTACCTCAGAGAAGTTGGGGCTTAGAGGTTCAGGGGGTTTCGGGGGGTTTCGGGGTTTAGGGGGTTTAGGGGGTTTAGGGGGTTTAGGGGGTTTAGGGGGTTTAGGGGGTTTAGGGTTTAGGGGTGATGACTGCAGAGATGATGTTGCAGCATGTGGGATTTGATGTCGGTAG